>SPJY01025686.1:856501-942742 GCA_005191435.1 Raddia distichophylla | reverse complement strand
TAATCTCTCTGCAATGATTTTTTACAAGACAAGTTAGCATTGGATTATGAGATATGAAAAATAACTGTTTATATGTATACAAAGCAAACACACCTTCATGGCCCGGCGATCTTTAACAAATGAAGGGTGAACTTTGTCTTTCAAGTAATCAATTTTCTGGCAGAAGTACCACTCAGGAGCTCTGGGTTCAATGTTATACTTCTTAACAAACGGTACCCACTTTCTAGCGAACTCTGAAGTCTCGGCCAATGCATCAAAAGTTAGCATTGCAGCTCCATCATCAGATACATAGCAAGAGACCTTGTCCACAGGGTAATCCACAGCAAGAATGGATAACACCGTATTGGCTGTGACAAGAGGCGGCTCCTTCATGGGGTCGACTGTACTGACGAAAATATCAACAGCAGCCAACTGAGAGGGTTCGCCTTCTCGGTCATACCTGTTAAATGAAATAGTAACCGCGTCAGAACTATGAATAATAAATGACATTTATCTTCACACAAGTACAAATGAACTGAAAAGGATGTCACCCGTAATAACTTCGTATAGCATACATTATACGAAGTTATACGACGGTGCGACGATGCGGCTGCGCGCGGCATGAACACGCGCCCACGGCAGCGGCAGCATGAGCTCGCAGGCTCCAACACAGGCTCGATCGCGAGTATAGGCGGTGCGACGATGCGGCTGCGCGCGGCATGAACACGCGCCCACGGCAGCGGCAGCATGAGCTCGCAGGCTCCAACACAGGCTCGATCGTGCGGATAGGCGGTGCGACGACGCGGCTGCGCGCGGCATGAACACGCGCCCACGGCAGCGGCAGCATGAGCTCGCAGGCTCCAACACAGGCTCGATCGTGCGGATAGGCGGTGCGACGACGCGGCTGCGCGCGGCATGAACACGCGCCCACGGCAGCGGCAGCATGAGCTCGCAGGCTCCAACACAGGCTCGATCGTGCGGATAGGCGGTGCGACGACGCGGCTGCGCGCGGCATGAACACGCGCGCACGACAGCGGCAGCATGAGCTCGCAGGCTCCAACACAGGCTCGATCGTGCGTATAGGCGGTGCGACGACGCGGCTGCGCGCGGCATGAACACGCGCGCACGGCAGCGGCAGCATGAGCTCGCAGGCTCCAACATAGGCTCGATCGCGCGTATAGGCGGTGCGACGACGCGGCTGCGCGCGGCATGAACACGCGCGCACGACAGCGGCAGCATGAGCTCGCAGGCTCCAACACAGGCTCGATCGCGAGTATAGGCGGTGCGACGATGCGGCTGCGCGCGGCATGAACACGCGCCCACGGCAGCGGCAGCATGAGCTCGCAGGCTCCAATACAAGCTCGATCGCACGTATAGGCGGTGCGACGACGCGGCGGCACGTGGCATGAACATGTGCGCACGACAGCGGCGCGGCATTGGTGGGGCGTTGGGGGCAGGAAACAGTGTGGGCCGTGGAGCGGCGGCATGAGGCCGCAGTCTCCAACACAAGCTCGATCGCGCGTATAGGCGGTGCGACAACGCGGCTGCGCGCGGCATGAACACGCGCGCACGGCAGCGACAGCATGAGCTCACAGGCTGCAACATAGGCTCGATCGTGCGTATAGACGGTGCGACGACACGGCTGCACGCGGCATGAACACGCGCTCACGGCAACGGTAGCATGAGCTCGCAGGCTCCAACACTGGCTCGATCGCTCGTATAGGCAGTGCGCCGACGCGGCTGCGCGCGGCATGAACACGCGCGCACGAAAGCGGCGCGACAGCGGTGGGGCATTGGGGGTAGGAAACAGCGTGGGGCATGGCGCGTACGGCACGGCGCTGCGGAAGACAACAGTGGCAGTGTGCATGGTTGCGCGGGAAATGCATCTCTAGGGTGCACTCCAGGTATTTGACGGAACACCCGTGTGGCAACCAAAAAGTTCTGGTCAAAAAATTACTTGAATTTTTCTTCTTTGTTTTAATTACTGCCATATTCGTTCCAGTAACATTAATACTATTTTCAGGATATTATTTAATTTTTCACTAAATTGAATTTGAATGAATATTTTGTATATTTCAGTCGGTTTAAACCATGGGTTTTTTTAAGCTGGTATGCCTCATTTTGCCGTAAACCCGATTAACCGCGGTTAACCATCGTTTTGTAAACGGTGTGTCCTATCTCTTGATCGGTACATAAACTTGCCTCCACGTGATACTTGTGTTGTCATATATGGACCGAAGCCTTTCTCATATCACCACCTAAAACAAAGTGCTTTATAGGCCTAATCCTAATTATTTTCACAACGTGATTGGTTGATAATTAATTGGTAGAAGGAAATGGAAGTTGAGAGATAGGGAATTGTAAGATATCATTATTAGGAGGGAATTGAGTAAGGGGGATAAAAATTTGTCACTAGAATTCACTTCTTTGATGTGATACAAGCAGGTTGTCAGTCGAATAATGGTATCTTGTCAATGAAATAATGTGGAGACTGATAGCAACCAATACTAAAAATAATACTATATCCATCCTAAAGGCTATTTTGGGTGAAAGGGAGAGGAAATCCTGTGAAAGCTATGCTCTAGATAATTTGTATCTTTCTCTCCCGTTTAAAAAAAAGTCCTGAAACACTTAATTTCTTATTTTTATCTTTGTTGCCAAATGGGGTAGACGCTGCCGCCGCTAGGAAAGGGAGGAGTCACTATGGCTATAGTCATACAAGGGATCGCCGCCACCGCTATGGGGAGCATGCCGGCTTTCTTCCAAGCTGTGTACTCGTGTCTTGGAGTCCACCGGGCGAACATTCTCGCTCATATCACCCATGCCCTCCCACATGATGTAATGGAGCATGATGTGCCTAAATCATCGGCCACCACATCTATGAGTGAATGATGCACGCCAGTGTATTCTGCTACGACATTTTGGAGCTTATTGCCCCTGAATCCTCCGCCACCATGTCCTTAATCCCATGTTCTTGGTGTCATTGTCTTGTCCTATGATATCGTGGAGTTCAACACGCCTTAGCCTCCTTGCTTCATCCTTGAGCATGGAATCCCTGCGGTGTCTCTAAGCCCACTATGTTTGAGTCCTCCTATGTCACGTCTGCGAACCTATTGAGTTGGCATCCTTGCCCACAACGTCCTAAAGTCCATGTACTTGAGTCCTTCCTGTTGCAACTATGGAGTGTTGAAAGTGCATCTAGGCCCTAATTGATTTTGGTGATTAATGACATTATGGTATTTGGACTCATGAGTAATGAGCAGATTTAATTCTTAAAGAAAAGTGGATGAGAAAACTTCATGAATCCATCAAAAGAAGAAAAGAAAGAAAATATCGGCTATATTAGATATGTATTTTATAGGTTTTAATTTGAGTCATAAGGACAATCATACTATTAAGAGGGATGCAACGAAAAACAACTTTTAGACGCCTCAAGTGCTCATTGGAAGAAGTATAGACTAGGAGGGGGACTCTAATCCCATCCCAATTCCTAAATTCATAAGTTCATTGTTTCAAGGGTCTGACTATCCGGTGTTCAGGAGCGCAGTATCCAGAAATAGATAGTTCGGAGTGTCCAAAAATTCATCTTTTCGTCCTATCTGTTTTAATATTCTGATTTTCACCAGAGTGTCAGGAGTTCGAAGTATCAGGTGTCGGGCAAACCGGAGTGTCCGTAAATCACAGATTTGAGGTTCTCTATTTGTTCCCTTGATTTTATTAGATTTGTACTAGAATTTGGATCAAAGTATCCAGTATGTGGAAATCCAAGTGTCCAGAAATTCAAGTTTTTCAGGTCTGTATTTCTTTGAATCTATTAATACCGTAATGTCCGGACTTTGAACCGGATTATCTGGAGTGTACATAAAGTTAGTCCAATGGCTAGCTCAACCGTCACCTATTTATTACCTCTCACACGTACTAGCTGGGTAGCTCTTCATTCTCTCATCGATACTAAACCGTAGCAAGCCATTTGGGCATTAAATCTTCTCCCAACCCCAAATCCCCTTGATCCAAGTGTTGGGTAGGGTTTGAGAAGAGAGATCGAGTGTCCGAGTGAGCTTTGCTTCATCCATTGAGTACTCGATTTGTCCTCAAGTTCGTTCTTCACCGAAATCATTAATCTTGGAGGTTGAGGACTCCTAGATGGCTACGTGTCACATCCAGATACCAAAGCTTTGTGTGGTGTCCTATGTTTGTGAAGTTTTGATTCCGCCTCCGCAAAGGAAGGAATTAGCGAATGAAGCCAAGAGGTCTTGCTGCGACCTTGGCGAGGGAAAAGGTTGAAAGAGAACCAGGCTCAAGTGTGACCGAGCCTACCTCAACTGAGACATGGGATCCCCTCAAGGATCCAAACTTTAGGAACAAATCTTCTAGTCTCCATTTCGCTCTTGGATTCATTTTGCTCTGTAGATCGATTGACTTTGATTTGTGCTTACACTTGTTGGATAGCACCCACGTGTGCTATTACTTGTGCTTGTGGTGCGAAGTTGGTTTTGGTGCAGGTGGTACCGTGGATTTGCAGATTGAGCTCAAGATCTAGTTCCAACTCTATACATAGGTCAGAGGATCCGATGTTCCGAACCAAAGACTCTGGTACCTCGGACTATCCGGGGTTCTAGACCAGACCGTTCGTAGTTAACAGTTTCCACATTTCAAAGAGACTGAAATTCTGTAACACCTATTCACCCTTCTCTAGGTGACATCCGATCTTTCAAGTGTGGTTGAGTGGATGAGAGACCTTGTGGAGGTCACCCTACGTATGATAAATATTTGACAATGGTTTTGGTCATAGAATTGTGTCCAGACTGTGTGGACCCGGTGCGGCCATGTTTATCTAAATATGTAGAGAATATGCTCAGCGTGTTTGTGCGGAGTGTGTGATCAAATATCAGCCATCCATGAAGGATTCTAGGGTAGTTTCAATTTCTTACAAGATATCGGGATACCCTAAGAGCTCATGGTCTATATAAGAGGGTGAAGGGTGCCTCACTCCATGCACTTGTAGTTGAGAGGGCGGCGGTTTGAGTGTGTTTGTGGTGCACTTGTAAGTGTTTTTCCCATCTTTGTGTGACTTTATAATACCCCCAAACCAAAGCAATAGAATCCACAAAAAGTTCGCCATGTTCATTCAAATCTTGTCTTGTTCTTGTGTTTGGTTTGTTCCTTTGGTGTTTTTGTTTAAAACTAGTTTATATGTGTCACCTCCTTGTTCTTGCTGTAGATTCATGATTCTTTAACGTTACACATATGATTTGTGACTAGTTTGCAATCTAGGAGAGCCTAGAGATCAAGTTTTTGAACTAGTTGCATTGCTATCTAGAAATTTACCTCCGCGCATCTTGTAGTAACATAATTTTAGAAAAATGTAGAAAGATACTATTCCAATTATTTTAAAGACAAAATTTTATTGATTTCCAGATCCATCCATGCAAAAAATTTTAAGTCTAATGAGCAAACCGTTTGGGCGCCATGAGATGAACACCAAGCCCCAATTTTTTTGTGCAAAGTTTCGGGCAGACCATAGTGCAAAAATTTTCATATTTGTTCTGCAAGGAGTTTTGAGTTTAAGTTTTATGGGGTGTTGCATGACTTATCCATCTGTCTTGAGAAAAGGTTTCATAATTAGTGGAGTCAAATAAACGCAAAAACAATTCCCTTATTAGAGGATAAATTCCTGTAAGAATCTTGTGTTGCTTTTCTGAAAGTTGATTTTGCCATTTTGACTTGATCAGCTTTTGTAGAGATACTGTTGCTTTGATTCCATCTTGTTTGAACTCTTAACAACTAGAACTCATTAGTGATTCATCCTCGAAGCTTAGTCTAGAAAGTATGAGAGATTGTGATCCACGGTGGTGAGGCTGTGGAGCTCATTACTCTTGAAAAATAGAAAAGTAGTCTATTCAACCATCCTTCTGCTATAGTGTACATATAGTGTATTCAACCATCCTTCTGCTATAGTGTAAAATCTTCTTGGGGTCGCATAATGCCACCCAGGCACTATCCACCTCTTCGATAGAGATCCCAGGGTTAACACAGGAGCAATGTGCGCAAAGGTTCCCATTGGGATGAATGGAGAGCTCCCAAAAACCAAATTGTCGTACACTTCATCAGCAATGACTAATATTCCAAGCTTCCTTGCCACCTCAGCGACCTGGATAACATTGACAAACAGATCCTCAGCAAACGTTTCTCTTGGCAAAAAATTGTTCAAATATCACACCATTTAACAGTTCCATCACCTAATTAATAAGTAAAATTGCCTGACCTTGGCTAAATGCTGGTACGTGTACACGTTCCCGCATGGATTATTGGGGTTGATGATGACAATAGCCGTCATGTTATTGTAAGCGATATATTCCACGGAGTCGACATCAATCTCCCAACCCCTCTCAGGAATGAGATCAAAATGGCGAACTTCTAAGCTGTTGTACGCGGCGCGCGCCTCGTAATTGGGGTAACCCTATCTAGGAAGCAGTATGTTTGTGCCTGGCTACGCCAAGACGGAGATGACGACCTCAATGGCCTGAGTGCCCCCGGCGGTGAGGAAGATATCATCGGTTGACAGCGTGCAGGAGAGATCATGGAATAGGTGCTTCGCCACGACACTATTTTTTGCAGGAAGAATGGCACAAGGTTAATTAGCATACCTGTATAGTTAACTTGAATATGCTAGCTATCTGAATAATAGTAGTTATTTCAAAGGCAGATTATCATGTACATATAGTTATGAACAACTATGAATTATATATGATAGATGAATAAAGATGCCCCTCTTGTGGAATGTACTTGGTGTAAACCGTGTAGCTAGTTCTAACAGATGCTCATTTAGCTGTACAAATCAAACTAGAGCATCTTCACCCGAAACGTAGGTTCCATGCAACCGTGAGAAAAACCACGCACAATCGGTAAATTAATTTAAACTGGTAGATTTAAATTTATAATATAGCAATCCAGCCACATATCCATTGTCAAATAAAAAAAAAGGGAACATGCATGAGAGGTATGCACTTCTGTCGTCTGCTAGCATGCATATAGCTGGACAGCCACATACCATGAATCTCTCTTTGCCACAAATATATGTGCCTGGAAGTAGGAAGCATATGTATATTCTAGGTGAGTACGTGGCATGCCACGTCAGATGCATAGTGCATCCCTCATGGCTTGTGGACGGCCAACGCAATGGCATTCACGCGGTGGACAGGGGGAGACCTCGCACCCGAGCCACGTGTGTGCGCCGTCATCCACTCTATCATTGCTACTACACTTTTTATTTTCGCTTGTGAAATTGTGCGTTGTATATACGATCCCTCGTGGTCGTGAACAGTAGTATAATTTCACCAAATATTTTTTGAAAAGAATCGATTCATGTGATTTACGCATATGCGATTATGTATATATATACAATCCGTAGTATAGGCATATCTACAATTTGAAAGTTTAACCACACCTATATATCCTAAAATTTAAGATTGATTCTATTTTATAGTAATTTACTATATTATACTTTATATGCTTCTAAATTATAGCTTTAAGTGTACTAACTTGTGCGCCATTACTCACTATATCATTTCTGCTTTAATTTTTATTTTTGCTTGTGAAATGGTGCGGTGGACGAGCCCTCGTGGACTTGAACAATAGTATAATTTCATGAAATAATTTTCAGAAAGAATCGATAATTTACGTACGCATATGCGATTTATGTATATATACAGTCCTCAGTATAGGCGTATCTATAATTTGAAATTCTAACCACAGCTATATATCCTAACAATTTAGATTGATTTTTTGTACTAATTTACTACTATAGTATATACTTATTAGAGTGGATGATTACATCTAAATTATAACTTTGATGGGCCCAAGCAAGTATATACCTCGACAAGCATCGAAAAGGAAAGCATGAAACGGTAGCGCAGAAATTACCAAACATTTAGCTAGGTACGTGCTGCGCTGGTGGCACATGGACAAGATCGATATACGGTACTAATTAAACGTACCGGTGTGGTGAATTGAGAGCGAATCGAGAGAGTGCCAACCGCGCGCGGGCAATAATAATAGATGCGTTATGCGTACGTACCGTCGCGCGGCGGGGAGGCCGACGACGGCGGGGTAGCAGTTGAACTCGCCGGAGCGCAGCGCGGCGGCGACGGCGTCCTCGACCTCGGCGGCGGTGCGGAACGCCGGGAAGACGAACGGGTCGCCGTGCTCCAGCGGCAGCTCGTCCACGCTCGCGCTGATCATGTATCGCGCCGCCCGGATGCTCATCTTCTCCCCCGCCGCCACCGCCGGCGCGCCCTCCCTCGCTCGCGCGAACCTCCAACCCGCCGCACGGCCGCCGTCCCCCTTGTCGCCGGCGCCGCCGTGCCCGTTGCTGTGGCCGTTGCTCGCCATGGGTGATGGGTGAGCTACTGAACAGAACTGGCTTGGCTAGTACTACTAGTAAGCTTAGTAGTAGTATCTGATTTGGATTTGTCACTCCGTTTCTGGTGCTTGACTCGATGAGTTCAGCTAGTCTCCGGGCCGGTGCCTTATATAGAAATTTCTTTGACCGTCTCAGGAACCGGGAATGTCGAAAGAAGCAGCACGAAGCATGCACGCGTTGTTCTAGATTTTGCCGCAATAGTTGGCGCCTTCAGTTTCCCCTTTTGTTCTTCAGTTTCCATTTTTTATGCCACAGTGCTAGGGCGGCGACCATTATCCCCCACAGACCAAAAGAGAAACCAGCAAAAAAAAAAAGAAAGGTGGATGGGGAAAAAACCCGAAGCGAACCGTTACTTGCCGGGAGGAAGGCACGAAGCATGCCCCTCTTCAGGGGCGGACGCAGCCCAAAAAAAAAAGGAGGGGTTAAAGTTTAGCTTAAGGAGGGGTTAAAGTTTAGTCTCTTCTTCTCTTCTATTTTATACCAAAATCTATTGGTGGGTCTAAGGTGGGGCTCCACTGTCATACACAGCGTAGGTGGGGCTAGAGCCCCACTAGACCCGGTGCTAGATCCGCCCCTGCCCCTCTCCACGGGAGAGCAGATTGCTTTACGTGCACCGATCCTACTCACATCCTCACCGTAACATTTCGATTCATGAGTAATACACTAAATTAATTATATGAGTAATACACTGAATTAATTAAAGAAGGATCGAAGTGAACAGGAACCGAATTGATTTCGGCTCTTTCTACACAGCACGACTGAAATCTATGCAAACTTTGTTTGTAAAACGCTAGCAGAATTATGCTCGTAGTTTGGATGGTTCTGAATTTTTTACAGTGACTACCTAAGGGAGTTAGGGAGCCAATGCAATAAGAACCACCTCGATTGGGCACCCGAGTAAAAAAATAAAATTCATACAAATTCTGCTGCATGGAAGATGAACAATGATTTCAGCACAAATTCAAACTTTAAGTCAATACAACTCTTGATCCCCTAGGTAAATGAACCTCAAATTTGAAACACGGCTCACCTACAGTGTCTAGGTTCTTTTCCAACCAATAATTGGGACTATTGGTGCTAGACACTTGACCTTTATGTGATCAATTCACACTCTATATCAAAAAAGCAAGCAAGTGCCTAAACTTTCAATAAATGGGTAAAATTCTTGAGGAATGTGAGATGGTTCACGGTGTATTCCTGCACAATATGTGACTCTATCCAAGGTAGAAACTCAGCCAAAACAAAAGGAACAAGTTTTCCAAAGAATCAACTCAAGAGTACGCAAGAACAAGGTGAAAATAGACTAGAGACAAATAGCAGGAATTTCGAACCAAGTTGTCGACGATTGGGAACAAGCTTCCCGAGCCGAGCTTAGTTCTACATTATGAGACCAGAGAGCTCCCTTTTTATCGCAACCCCGACTTTGAAAATGTCAAATAGATCTTGTCGTAGCAGACACCAAAGAGGGAGACCAAAGAAATTTTTATCATGGTTTAGAGTTTAGACGTCCCAAATAAGGGGGCAATAGCCTATGTCTAGATCTTTACTATAATCAAGAGATCACAGTACTATCGATGTGGTCGTAGTAAGGGCAGTGCTAGGAGGGGTTCTTCTCTAGAAGAGGACAGTGCTATCGACGTGGTCGTCGTCGTGATCATGATGCTAATGCTGATGATCATTGCCCTATCCTCGAGCAAGAGGAGGCTATTTATACTAACCATTGGGGTACAAATCCGGAAAGGTAAACATATATATACATGGTCGGAGCGGATCCTCCACCTAGGTAGCCAAGGCGATGGCCCATGCTTGGATTTGAACCCCCCCACTTATATCTCTCTTGGGTTATAGAACCCAAACCCACTCAGCTAGCCTCGTACATTGCTACCATAGTGGTATGTTTAAGAATTGGACATTTTTCAACATCCAAGTATTTTACCTTTACTATTTTTTTCGCTTTGCTCACTCTCTTGTTCTCCCATGTGCTTTTGCAAATTGTATTTTTAACGATTTAAATTGGTATGGCTATGCACATCAACAATTTAAATTCTCTCATAAATATATTTTTTCTACTTTTGTCATGCAATATTTTGATAGATTTAACTTTCAATTTGCTGTAATGCTAGTAACTAGTAAAATCTGTGAATTGTTAACTTGAAGTTAACATGTTTTATCTTAATTATGATATTATTATTCAATAGAAAATGAAAGACAATTTGAGCATTGCCCAGGCATGTTTTTTTCCCCGAATCCGCCCCTAGCCACGTGTCACGTGTGTGCGCCGTCATCCACTATATCATTGCTACTACACTTTTTTTTTATTTTCGCTTGTGAAATTGTGTGTTGTATATACGATCCCTCGTGGTCGTGAACAGTTGATAATTTCACCAAATATTTTTCGAAAAGAATCGATTCATGTGATTTACGCATATGCGATTATGTATATATATACAATCCGTAGTATAGGCATATCTACAAATTGAAAGTTTAAGCACACCTATATATCCCAAAATTTAAGATTGATTTTATTTTATACTAATTTACTATATTATACATTATATGCTTCTAAATTATAGCTTTAAGTGTACTAATTTGTGCGCCATTACTGATCACTATATCATTTCTGCTTTACATTTTATTTTCGCTTGTGAAATGGTGCGGTGGACGAGCCCTCGTGGACGTGAACAACAGTATAATTTCACGAAATAATTTTCAAAAAGAATCGATAATTTACGTACGCATATGCGATTTATGTATATATACAGTCCGCAGTACTATAGGCGTATCTATAATTTGAAAGTTTAACCACAGCTATATATCCTAACAATTTAGATTGATTTTTTGTACTAATTTACTACTAAAGTATATACTTATTAGAGTGGATGATTAGATCTAAATTATAACTTTGATGGGCCCAAGCAAGTATATATATGCGTCGACAAGCATCGAAAAGGAAAGCATGAAACGGTAGCGTAGAAATTACCAAACATTTAGCTAGGTACGTGCTACGCTGGTGGCACATGGACAAGATCGATATACGGTACTAACTAAACGTACCGGTGGGGTGAATTGAGAGCGAATCGAGAGAGCGCCAAGCGCGCGCGCGGGCAATAATAATAGATGCGTTATGCGTACGTACCGTCGCGCGGTGGGGAGGCCGACGCCGGCGGGGTAGCAGTTGAACTCGCCGGAGCGCAGCGCGGCGGCGACGGCTTCCTCGACCTCGGCGGCGGTGCGGAACGCCGGGAAGACGGACGGGTCGCCGTGCGCCAGCGGCAGCACGGGCCGCGGCCCGCGCTCGTCCACGCTCGCGCTGATCATGTACCGCGCCGCCCGGATGCTCATCTTCTCCCCCGCCGCCGGTGCCGGCGCGCCCTCCCTCGCTCGCGTGAACCTCCAACCCGCCGCACGGCCACCGTCCCCCTTGTCGCCGGCGCCGCCGTGCCCGTTGCTGTGGCCGTTGCTCGCCATGGGTGATGGGTGAGCTACTGAACTGAACTGGCTTGGCTAGTACTACGATTTGTCACTCCGTTTCTGGTGCTTGACTCGATGAGTTCAGCTGGTCTCCGGGCCCGTGCCTTATATAGAAGTTTCTTTAACCGTGATGGATGGGAAAAAACCCGAAGCGAACCGTTTCTTCCCGGGAGGAAGGCACGAAGCATGCCTCTCTCCACGGGAGAGCTGATTGCTTCACGTGCACCGACGGCTTCAACACAGGCTCGATCGCGCGTACAGGCGGTGCGACGACGCGGCATGAACACGCGCGCACGGCAGCGGCTCCGGTTGCTTCTCCGGCCTGGCCCATCCCATCCCTGTCACTGCACTGCCCTCCTCTCCCATCCCCTCCTCGCCGCAGCCCTCGTCGGGTTTTGCCCTTTCCGTTGTGCGTCGGCCCTCCCCCTTCTTCTCTGCTCGTCGGCTTCCTCGTTCCTGCGGTGCCGCCGCCCGTTTTGCTCTTGGCGCCTCGCCGTCGAGCCCATTGGTATGGGTAGCGTGCTGTTCTTCGAGGCCGGGGTGGGGTTTACACAGGTCTATCTGTAATCTTTTCCACCCGTTGCAGCGTTACAGCATTTCACAGTGATTTTTTTCCTCCTTATTTCCGCAGGGCCACGGGTTCTAACATCATTGCCTTTAGAATGTTGCGCCATTCTGACGCCGTCCTCTGTTTTGCGATATTCACAGCGTATCAATTTCCTTGTTAGATTTGTTGGTTTTCTTCACCTTTCTCATCTCCTTCGTTATGACGATTTCTGCGGGTTGTGAGTGCTTTCATTATTAGGTTTGTTTATTGGGTTCTAGGGTGGTTAAACAGATATATCACTTTGGTTTAGTTGCGGCAGAATAGTTCTGCTCTACCTTATGCATGCGCCTATGTTCTTTGCAGGGTCAGTTTGGAGTTTCTTTGCATCGACCTGCTGCTTGGCTTTGTGATTGTGCGTCTGCTTACGTTTGCCTCATCTGTGTTCTGTTTTCCTACGTCTGAATATGTGTTGCACTGTTTGAATGGCAGAATTTTTTTTACCTGAATTTTAGGTTGGAAGAGGCCGGCACATGTTGGGTGTGGATTTTATTTTAGCCATGCGCGCAACCATTTTGTGCGGTGTTCGTTTGGTTCACTGGGATTCGATTCGTTTCGTACTGCTTTCATATTCATCGGCTGTGTGATATGCTGTTTTTGGGTCCGTGATTGGCAGTTTGTCCTGATTGCAGGCTTCAGCTGCATCTTTGCACAGGCTGATAGCTTTACGATGACCGGAAGATGCTATGGTATGTTCATGAGCTACACTGTCAGTGCATGTGCTTATTTATGCAGGCATTGCGCTGTGTAGTAGGTATCATCCTACCCATCCAAAATGACGTGTGTTTCAGGGAGAAAAAACTTTTGCGAGCGACTCATATCATGTGCAACACCGCACATCAAAATCACTTGAATGTACAGTGAAGCAGCTTACAAATACTTCAGCTGCCCACCTCTGTTACACCTTACTATTAGAGTAGATAACGAGGCATGCCTCCCCTCTTTTGTACCGTTCTGTGCTGGTGTACTATATATGCCATCTTCTGCTTTTTATGTGTTGCAGTGTTGTACAACCTTTATAGTACGAATAGCCTTTCGCAATCGCTGGCAACGAGACGCCTGCCTTGCTGATAGCTAAGCCGATTGTCTCCCTGGATCTCTATCGTCATCCTGCTAGGCATAACCTATCAATTTCTTAGTTTCTTGTTCATCATTGTTAACAGTGCCGGCTGCCATTGTTCTTCATGATTGATCTCGCAATACATCGGCTACTGATTATTTAATAAAAAAATATAGGACAACGCAATACATACGCTATATATACAAGACAAAACTATACTTCCATTTTAAATTGTTTTACGCAGAATAACGCACCATGGGTGCACTGCCATCGCTAGTATATATCAATGTCTGTATAGGAAACAATGTGATTCCAATCGGACATAGGCCGGAGGATTGGTCGCGTCGAAAATTATTATGGGCTTTTAGAAGTTGCAGATAAATGATCCAGAAAACCATTTTTTCCATCTATATACTCCCTCCGGTCAAGAAAAGAAGTCCTTTCCGACACAGCTGAAAAAATTAACGAAACAATGAAAAGACCGTTTTGCCCTTATTTCTTTTCCATCCCCTACCCAACGCACTGCACCAGTAGGTGGGGCGGCGAGGCCTGCACCCCGCCGGTCCGCGCAGCTGGCCCGCTGCCGCACGCCGCTACTACTGGCTAATCCCACCTCCAAACCCGAGCAACCACCGCACGACGCTGGCCCACGCTGTTGCTGCCACCGGCCCATGCCATCGTCGCCGCACGCTGCTGCCGCCGTCCAATCGCTGCTCCCAGTTCCCGACCTCATGAATGGATCATGAGAGGCTCACCGGCGAGTCGCACACGGATCAAAGCTATCGACCTCCGTCGTCCTCTTCCACGCCCATGCCCAAGCTCTCGTCATGGTCCTCCGCATTCCGGTCTATTGCGACCACGGCCACCGTCGCCAACGGCTCGGCGGAGTCCTCGTCGTCCGCCACCTTCTCCTTGCGGCCAGACGCCGCTGCTATGGCCACGACAGAGTTGACGTCGTCCGCCGCCTTCTCCCTACAACTAGGCACCGCTGCCACTGTGCAAGAGTTCTCTTCTTCATCCTCCTGTATAAGGTCGCTCTCGGAGCATGCAAACTCGAGGTTGGCCCTCGACGCCGCCTCGCTGGCCGACCCCATGCTGCAGCACACCCGTCCCGCCGCTCCACCTGCGCCGCCGCCCACCTGCTCCGCCGCTCCACCTGTGTCGCTGCTCGCCGGATCAATCCACTTGACAGAAGGGCAAAAGCGGAACAAAAAATCGTAGCAAAGTACGGACGACTTGTTTTATTGAACTTTTTAATTAGACTACCGACAACTTCTTTTCTTGACCGGAGGGAGTACTATTTAGTCGATTATTACGTATAATGCCTCCACGTTGATGAGCCCTACAATGACATCGAGAGGGCAAAAGGGTGTCGAAGTGTAAACAACAAATGATAAATCTTAATTTCTGACCTTTTTAGCCGGATTCAATGACCACGACGCCCATGGGTGCCGTTTTCTTGCTACAAGCACCATTGAGGTTTATGAATCTTATTGGATTATCACTTGATTTGTTGATTTAATGGGTGGCTTTTGCGGTGAAATTTGAGTTATTTCACTTGGTTTTGACTGATTAGATTCAAGACTAGTTGTTTCGACCATTGCCCACTTCCTCACTACATTTTCAGGTGTTGTGAAAAGATTTTAGAATTGGTTGCCCTTATGAAATTGCAGAAGAATCTCATAAAGGTCGATGACCATCTTCTATGTAAGGATTCTCATAATTAAAACCATCAAAATGTTTGTGTCGTCTGGTTGTTATGAGGAAGAACCTTATTGTCTTTTTGTTTTTTTTTGTTGATTGTCTTAGTGTGGCAATGTTTGTCATTTTGATTTGGTTTAAAATTTTTTAATAATCATTTGTAATAGTCACATACGTCCCTTATCGGTGCAGAGTCCGAAAATTTATTTTGTTATCTACAAAATTGTCAACATTAAAGATAAATCTGATAATATATTTTTTATATCTGAAGATATATCCTTTTTATATAAATATTCTTGCTTCACACGCTACAATTGATTACCACATATGCGATGGGGGTATTCTTCTCAGCTTATCTTATTTAACTTATCTACTAGTCTACTTCGTTCAACTTGTGTTTTGGAGGTTTTTAGACAAATCTTCGAGATAGGATGAGAAATGAATTTAAAAAATCAAATTAGTTTTAAATCAAATCAAGATAAGTAAATAACCAGATAAGTGAAATAAGTCAGATAAGCAGTTGAGAACATGCCACATAGACGTGTATATGCTCTAACATAAAACCATGAACTGGTAGTGCATGTTGATAAAAACAATTGGCACATATACAAAGGGAGACACTAGTTGCCAGGTGCCTGCGTTGGGCTTATCGCGCAGGCGCACCCCCACCTTCTTCTTCCTCTGGCTCCGGCCCCGCCCCCTCGATCCTCTTTCTTTCTCCCTCTGCTCCACGCCTCCTTCGCCGTCGCCGCTGCCTTCAGCCATCGCCCCGGCCAGCGGCTTCTCCGCCTCCTGTCCACCTACTGTCGACCGGCGCCGCCCACCCTAACCATGACGGCCGCGACGTCCAAATCTGCTCGCTATTGTCGGTCCGACCACCATCTCTCCCCACCCCCGGCTCCGGCGCCGCCGCCTCTGCCTCCGCCGCCGCCCTCACAACCCCGACCAACCGTCGGGCCTCCACCTCCCCCACCCTTAATCTATGGCCGGAGAGCACTAGGGATGAAAACGGAGCGGATAATATCCGGACCGTATGCGTATCCGACATCCATTTTTTTTTAAAATGGTAAGAAATTTTAGTATCCGACAGATACAGATAGTTATCCGAATAGATCAAGCGGAGAGTGGAGCAAATATGGTATCGATAATATCCAATGCAAACGGAGCGGATACGGATATCCGGAAAAATATCTACCCGGATAGTTAAATGGATAGTGACCAAAACTTAGGCAGCAACCCATCTAGCAGTTAGCAGCTAATACGAGGTCCATAGGCCACATCCTCAGTCCATCACGATAGTCACCTTTACATTGGGATGAAAATGAAGTGGATAGTTGTTATATGTGTAATGTGTCATTAGTATTTAGTCATCATGTATGGTCAATTTGTCAACTATATGTACACTTTTAATATCTTAAGTTGAGACTATCAATATTGCATTATGTTATGTTATTCAAATATTCTATACCAATCAAATATTTGTTACATAGGATGGCAACGTACTATCTGGTATATATTCGTTTTGTTTCCGGTTACTATCCGATTTTGGGTACTATCCGTTTTATTACTGTCTGTTTTTTATTTAATATCCGATTCGTTTTAATGCTATTCGTATATGTCCTCATCTGATTAAAAAAAGCGGATACGGATTATCCGTCCATATCCGCTCTGTTTTCATCCCTAGGGAGCACAAAAACCGCTCACCCCCAAACTCTAATCCTAACCCGAGCGGCGCCGGTGACCGAAGACAACGACGATGGAGGCGGAGCTGGAGAAGGCGGCGTCTGCGCGATTTCATCCCGCACAGGTGCCTACGAAATAGCGTTTCCGATATACAAACTCAATCTTGTAGCTCCCAAGATAATTGTCTTTCCTGTTATATATTGCAAGCCTATCTTTCACACGCTACAATTGAATACTTCTAACTCTCTGCTCACCTATACACCATCCTATGTTCTATATAGACCTATCATGGGTAGGTCGGGTAAAAAAACTTGCACCTTTTAGCCTGGCTCGAGTTGGCAATTTTTTTTTATATAAAATGGACCCAATCCTAGCCCGAAAGCCTGAAATCCCAAAGCCTAAACTTACACTGCGTTTTTTATTTTTCGCAAGCTCGAGCCTGGTCCGATTTTTTCCCTTGGCCCAAAAACAAAGCCCAAGTCCAACCCAATGGTTAAGCCCAACCTTGATTTTTGGCGGGGTCATCGGACCAGGCTACCTATCATCAGGTCTAGTTCTATGTGGCATAATAAGCATTTCTCCCTATTGCATATGGGCATGTCTCGGACTGGGTCACCGAGCCGGGCTACCCATGATCATGTCTAGTTCTATGTGGCATGATGAAATACGTATATTCAAAACAGAGAAAGGCTAGCGTGCACCCCAGAGCACGGATCTCTCCGTGCTCCCAATGCATTTTCGAAATCCGAGATGTCTAACAACTGATCCGAACCGTTGATCTTGTTCGTCTCACTGAAATGTAGCCAGTGACCAAGTTTCGTATTTTTTTAATTTATTTACTATTTGTTTCCTATTTTCAAAAATCAACCTTCCAATTAGTCGTGATGCGTCCAAAAAAGCTGATTTTTATAAAAGGACCAATAGCCGCGCTGCCCGCGCAGGCGCAACATTTCTCTCTCCTCTCCCTCTGACCTCTATACAGAAGCCGACTTGCCGCTGCTGGGCCCCGGGGAGGCACGCGGCCGAAATCGTAGCTGGCCAGCGGGAATGCGGGCCCCGCACGTCATGGACTGCGAGCTCGGCAGTGCACTGTCGCGATGTCCTGCGAGAGATGTTTTGTGTTAAGGAACCACACCCGGCCGCCGGCCTTGGGCCTGGCTCGTCTAAGGGGTGGGGCCCACTTGGGTATGGACCAGCCGAAACCCTAGCACCAAGCATAAATAGGAGAGGTTTCAATCTATTATGTATCCAAGAGAAAAACAATAAAGGATCATTCCTCTCCTACATCCTCGTGTTCATCTGTGATTGTTCTTCGCCGTCTACGATCTACGCACTGCTAGGCAACCTCGGACTACACCCGGTAGCGTGGTTGTCTAACACGTTATCAGCACGAAGCTCTGACGAACGACGCCGGAGATCGGTCGCCGACGAACAGCATCGCATCTACGTCCCCTTCGTCGGCCTAGTTGGGACCCGTTGATCTATCCTACACGATAGTTCGCGCATCCCGTCTTTGCCGCAAGAATCGAAGGTATAGATCGGTTTTTCCTCGAGTACCCGTTTGAATCTATCGAAGAATTGAAGGGATCTTGTAGATCCCATTGAATTTAACTGCCGGTTCCTTTGGATTGGCGACGAACAAGTGCAAAGAATTGAACCAAACGTTGTGCCGTCGCCGGCGCCGTTGAAGAAGGCCGTGCGCCGCCGCGCCGCCCGCCGTTCATATCGTCCAAAATCAGAAATTTTGAATTTCATCAGCCCCATCTCATTGTCATATGCACAAAGGATCCCACATGTCCATAAGACAAGGCGGTATAGTCGAAAATGTTTTTGGCGTTGTCATATACACAAAGATCCCACCTGTCACTAAGACAAGGTGGTGAATTTCATTTCCCCATCTCATTTGATGCTTTCCCTAATATCTTTATCTATTTCCCATCTCATCTCTCCCCTCCCTCTTATCTTAGAGCTGCCCCGCCATGGGCCCCGACGCGCTGGGCCGCGCCCCCCACCACGCAGCGCCACCTCCGCCGGGCCGCGCCCCCTGTGCAGAGTCGAGCCCCGGCTGGGCCACGCCCCGTGCTGGGCCGCCCGCCCATGGGCCACTGCCCCCTTCAGTAGGTCGCAGGCCCTGCGTGGGCTGCCCCTGTAGGAGGCCAGAATGGGTAGAGAAAAGAAAAAGAAAAAGAAAAGGGGTTGGGACGCAGTATAGAATTAAAGAAAAGAAAAGAAGGCCTTTAGGCTGGAAAAGAATTTTGCAATATGAAAAGAAAAGAAAAGAAAGGGAAAGTAATTTGAATGGGCTTGAATTTTGAATTGCATGTGTATTTTCGCATTGCGAATTTACACTTTGACCCTAAAAGTTTTATGAAAAGAAGGGCGCTGGCCTGGTCATGAAATAAAAGAAAAGAATGGGCCGGGGCAGACCAGAAAGAATGGGGAATAAATCTGTTTGCCCTATAATTTTATGAATAATTCATTGGATTTTCTAGAAATTATGAGAAATTTTCTAGGCTATTGTTTTACAAAAAAATCCTTGGCATTTGAAAAATTATATGAAATATTTTCTGAATTTAAGAATATTGTAGAAAGCCCTCTGAGAATTATGGAAATAGCGCATAGCTTTTCCTAAACATTGAAAATTCCATAAAGGCCCTTGGAATTAGCAGAAATTTAAGAAAGCATATATTCAGGCATGAAAGCATTCTAGGAGTTCTTTTTTACCCCAGTTTTGGATTTGCAAGCTTATTTAGCTACTGTTAATTACTTTTGTGCAATTACCTCTTGAATTTGCTTTGTAATTATCAGTTTTTGCCTGGTTATTATATGAATTGGTAATGGCATACAAGTAGGAATATTGGATATACATGAGAATTTTGTATTGAAGTCTACCTAGCACCACTCTCTTCACTAGATTACGCATAATGATCTTGTAAATGAACTTTTAAGTATGAAATTGTCGGGTATCATAATTTATGAATTTGAGAAACTGGCCCCTTGTGGTCTGAATTATCTCACTTGGACATAGGGCATGATGATTGTATTCGGTCCCTAGAAACCCAACACTGTCAATCGGTTTAGGTCCCTGCAAGGGAAAGAAACCTGCTGGTAAGCAGGACGTAAGCACTGCACTTTCTTAGACACCACCTCCTTACCAAATTTTTGCATGCATGGTTGAGGGGGAGCACATTGATGCTATATGCTGCACTTTAGAAGTGGCTTATGAAGCTCAAGCATGCTATCCTGCCATAAGCATAACAGGATTCGGTGCGTATAAGGTTTGCAGACTGTAGAATTATGACTGAGTACAACTCAATATGCAAAGAATTTATATGATCCCTCTCTATGTGACAAGATCACAAACGAGGGGATAGTACCTCCCACTTTTCACCTTAGTGCAATTAGAGCAGCTACTAGGGGTGAAAAGCCCATTCGTTGGAATAATGGAAAGAAGGGAAATTATAGAAATTGACCTAGAAAACAAAGTCCAATGTCCAAGCGACACAGAATACAAGAATAAAGTCATATAATGCAAGCCACATGGCCACTATATCAAGATGTGCTATAAATGTGACATTTAGGGGCATTGGTCGAAGATTCGCCGCAAAACTGTTGATGAAATTGCGTCTTATTAGACCGAAAGAATTTCAAAGCAGTAGAGGTGTCTCACTGTGCCTAGAAAAGAAACCTCTTAATAGAATACACTCATGAAGAGACACCTTTGCATCGCGCATTAATCGTATTGAAGCCACAAGAAGTGGATAAAGAAAAGAAGATCTCGACAAATAGAATTGACGCTCAGAAAGTGCATTATTGTAGCATTTGACTATGTAGAAGTTGCACTATTAGCATTCTCCCTGTAGATTGTGGTCGCTAATAGACATTTTATAAATTTTAGTATAAAGAATTTGAAGTTCTCGAAGAGCATACTATTTGAAAGAAAGAATTGAAACTCTCGAAGAATAAACCTTAATTCTCATGTTCATTATGAATTTATCCTATATTCTAATATATATTTTGAAGTTGCAATCAATATTTGAATCGTACGAATTATGAATATTGCCATTGCCTGATTGTAACTATGAATAGAACTAGTGTAGTGCCCTATGGAGATATGAATTGTTAGTAGTTTAGCAACACCAATAGAATTTTGACAGACGACATAAATTCTGTGGGTCTTACATCAGCACTTTAAAAAAGCATTGTTTTACCTAGAATGCAGTTGAACTCTCTTAAATTTGAAATACATCCATCTCAACGGTTTCCGCGTTGAGACCAATGAAGATCGGCAAAGAATTGTTATGCATTGTGAAACATGATGGATGTGTGTAAAGAATATTGAAATTTTTTCCCTCTATTTGAATTTGGGCTATACTACATTGGAATGCATTTAGAAGCTCTAATCTCTTCCATCTGGCATCGCAGAATTGCTATCTTAATTATAGAAAAGATGAGGTGCAATCAACTCGCAAGAACACAGTATTGTTTTTTACTCGTTGTTCCTTGCTGTGTTTTGAACCTTGGAAATTCTCCTGCAGATTCCTACGGCGCCAGCCTCCAGGTGAACGAGGGTGAGCCTGTGTACGACTTCTGCTGGTACCCCTACATGTCCCTGTCTGGTGGGTGGATTGCTTCGTAATTCCTATGTTTATATTCATCGTCGTTTGTAAATTGTAGTTGTTTGGTGAATGTGGGATGTTTTACTATTCCGCAGATCCGGCTACTGTGTGTTTGCAAGCACTAGTCGCGATCATCCGATACACCTCTGGGACGCCACCACTGGGGAGGTAGAGTTGGTTGCTTATATTTGCTATGTTTGGTTTATGGATAATAGATCCTTCATTTCTGATGATTTACTGTTGGAGTCGCAGCTTCGTTGTACTTACAGAGCATACGATGCCATGGATGAGATAGCAGCTGCACTTTCGATATCTTTCAATTCTACCGGTGCTAAGTATGTAAAATGCACCCAACTTTTTAAGATGCATTTTGTGTTTAATAAGGAACTATGCGTCTGTGCCTTTTTGTGTGATCATGGGATTCTACTCCAAACTTAAATTGATATCTCATTTTCCCTACATTTTTTGGGGGCACATATCAATACCTTCCTTAGTAATCTTGAAAATAAGTAAATAGCATACTGACAGGAGTTTAGAAATTACTGGCCTGCATTCTTAAAATGGAGATTCTTACCTCTTTTTTAGGCATGACGCCCGAGCCGGGCCGGCCGTGGGCCTGGCACGGCTAAGGGGTGGGACCCACTTGTATGGACCAGCCGAAACCCTAGCACCAAGCATAAATAGGAGAGGTTTCAATCTATTATGTATCCCTGAGAAAAGCAATAAAGAATACTTCCTCTCCTACATCTCTGTGTTCATCTGTGATTGTTCTTCGTCGTCTATGATTTACGCACTGCTAGGCAACCTCGGACTACACCCGGTAGCGTGGTTGTCTAACAGCCAGCTCCAGCAGAGAGCTACACAAGACCAAAAGGAGACTAACTAATCATCAGACAAATCTTTGATGGTCTTGAAATTCCCCTTGATAACCCACTACAGGAATCAAGTGTAATTTCGTCGGCCTGATACCGACGAAATTAATGCCTATACCGAGAAAAATATAGTAGTTTCGTCAGTTTGCCGACGAAATTAACCAGACGAAATATGGACGACGAAATATGGACAGCGAAATTACAAACTGTTTCGTCGGCTGCCGAAAAAATTAATATAATTTCATCGGTTTTTACTAGCCGACGTATTATGTTCAGCTGACGGCGGCATAGGTAGGATGGTGACGTGGTATATGTATTTTCGTTGGCCTAGGCCGACGAAATTAATATAATTTCGTCGGTTTTCCTAGCCGACGAAATATGTTAAGCTGACGGCGGGATAGGTAGGATGGTGACGTGGCATGCCTAATTTCGTCGGCCTAGGCCGATGAAATTACGTCGAAAGTAATTTCGTCGGCTTAGGCCGATGAAAATAAGTTTAATTTTGTCAGCCTAGGTCGATGAAATTACTGGGCAACAGCCTGCTGGGTTTCACAGCACCAGTAATTTCGTCGGCCAATGCCGACGAAATATTATTTTTTTGAAAAAATGGAAATAAGAACCAAAAAATCACAGTTATTTACAGAAAATTCACAGTTATTAACAGGAAAATCCCAATAAAAAAATTCATACTAATTAAGCCGACCGAAACAAGGGCGTCGTCGACCCGGCTCCACCGTACGGCTCTGCGGAAATTGAGCGAGCCGAAACGGTTAGGGTGTGGCTTGGAAGCTTAGGGCGAATAGGATTGCTCTTAGGCTCATGGAATCGACAGGGATATCTTCGGTGCCGGTGCGGTGAGCTTTTGGGGGAAAACAGGGAAACAGAGCAGGCGGGGGTGGCCTTCGGTTTTATAGTCGCGGGGCGAGGATAGGGTCCGGTGGCCCATTCAGTAGCATGGGGAAGAGAGAGGCACGGTGACGTGACGCGAGCTGCGCGGCGCGGCGGCAAGCGGCGGTGTCAGAGGCAGTAGCGGTGGATCAGAGCAGAGCAGAGCAGGGCAGAGTAGGGCCACGTGGAAAAGATAGAGAGAGAGAGAGAGAGAGAGAGAGAGAGAGAGAGAGAGAGATGGCCCACTCGGCATCTAAAATTCAAACGAATTTGGAATTTCAACCAAAATTTGAATTTGCCCCCAAATTGGTATATTACAAATCCCTCCCCCCTAAAAGAAAATCTCGTCCTCGAGATTGCGTGCCTATTAGGTGAACAAGTTGGGATAATGTTGTCGAAGCAGCTCCTCAGGTTCCCAGGTAGACTGATTGCCGGTTTGATTGCTCCATTGAACTTGGCACTTTTTTATGACTTTATTCCTCATTTGCTTCTCCAAGGTGTCCATGATTCAAACTGGTCGTACTTTATAGGCGAGGTTGTTGTCTATGGCTCCATCGGGAAAGGTCAACCAACTCATTTTTCGGAACGCGGAGACATTTCTTAAGCTGAGAGACGTGGAAAACGTTGTGGACATCCCCCCAACTCAGCCGGTAATTCCAATTGATAGGCTACTTGCCCTCTTTTAGCAGTGATGGGGTACGACCCCACATAGCGTGGTGCCAATCTTCCCCTTTGATGGAACCTCTGATTACCCGTCCATGGCGACACCTTAAGGTAAACTGAGTCTCCCACTTGGAAGGTAAGATCCCTCCGACGATTATCCGCATAGCTTTTCTGCATTGATTGGGCGGCCAGTAACCTTTCCCTTATAATTCTGACCTTATCTTCAGCGTCCTTAAGTGTTTCTGAACCAAATACTTGATTTTCCACAGTTTCCGACCAATGGAGAGGAGTTCTGCACTTGCGCCATACAACGCTTTGAAGGGCGACATTTTTAAACTGGACTAGAAGCTGTTATTATAAGCAAATTCCGCATAGGGCAACCATTTTCCCAATCCGCGGAGAACTCCAAGGCACAAGCTCTTAACATATCCTCCAAGATTTGGTTAACTCATTTAGTTTGCCTATCCGTCTAAGGGTGGAAGGCCGTTACTGAACGACAGGCTGGTCCCTAATGAGTAATGCAAATTTTCCTAGAACTAAGATGTGAATTGGGTGTCTCGGTCTGAGACAATTCGCTTGGGAACCCCATGAAGGCTCACGATCCTAGCCATATACAACTCGACCAGTTTCTCCCCCTTGTAGGTAGTCTTCACCAGTATGAAGTGTGCGATCTTGGTTAAGCGATCTACCACAACCCAGATTGAATCATATCCCACATTGGTCTTGGGGAGACCGAGTATGAAATCCATGGCGATTTCCTCCTACTTCCATTCCAGAATTTTGAGCGGTTGGAGTAATCCTGCTGGTCGCTGGTGTTCGACCTTGACTTGCTATCACACGTGGCATTACGCCACATATTCTGCTATATCCCTTTTCATCCTTGGCCACCAAAATTGCAGTTTCATGTCTTGATACATCTTAGTGCTTCCCGGGTGCAGGGTGTAAGGGGAATTATGTGACTCCGATAGGATAAGTTCTCGCAGGGCTGAATCCTGTGGAACAAAAATCCGCTTCCCTAACCACAATACTCCTAGATCGTCCTTGGAAACCTTGTAACCCTTGTCCTTGGCGATAAGCTTCTCGATCCTTTGAGTACTAGGGTGATCCTTTTGCTTCTCCTTGATTTGATCGAGTAGATCTGGCTCGACTTCCATGGTGGCCAGGAACCGTTGATTGACCACTTTGATATGAAGGCAACGCAAATCCACAACTATTTGATCTAGAATCTGGTTGACCTCCATGTGATTGCATTGGGATTTTTTGCTGAGAGCATCGGCTACGACATTGGCCTTTCCAGGGTGGTACTGAATGTCCATATCGTAGTCGTTGATCAGCTCTAGCCACCTTCTTTGTCTCATGTTAAGGGTGCTCTACGTGAATACATACTTAAGGCTCTTATGATCTGTGTATATATCGCAGGGTCGACCCACCAAATAGTGCCTCCAAATCTTAAGGGCATGCACTACAGCAGCCAACTCCAGGTCATGGGTAGGGTAGTTTATCTTGTGCTTCCGCAGTTAGCGCGATGCATAAGCTACCACCCTTCCTTCTTGCATCAGAACACAACCCAGGCCATACTTAGAGACATCGCAATATACTTCAAATTTCTTACTAGTATCTGGTGTCACTAGTACTAGAGCGGAAGTCAACCGATGCTTGAGTTCCCGAAAGCTCTTTTCACAGGTTTCTGTCCACACAAACTTCCTACCCTTTTTCAGTACTGGGTCATCGGACGGGCTGTTTTAGAGAAGTTCTCAATGAAGCGGCGATAGTAACCAGCCATCCCAAGGAAACTCCTCACTTCAGTCATAGAGGTAGGTGCCACCCACGCCATCACCATAGCCACCTTGATTCCGTTGGTGGATACGATGTGTCCAAGGAAACTGACGGAAACTGACGTCATCTATCCAAAACTCACATTTGCAAAACTTTGCGTAGAGTTGATATTCTCCAAGCTTGTACAGGACCAGGCGTAGATGCTTTCGGTGCTCCTCATCATTCTTGAAAACCGCTACGAAGCGATCTAAGAACTCCATCAGAATCTTGTTCATTATATTCATAAAATAGGCTGGGGCATTAGTTAGACCGAATGACATCACTAGGTAATCATTAAGTCCATATCTGGTGGTGAAAGCAGTCTTGGGTATATCTGTCTCCCTAACTCGGACATGATGATACCCTGACTTAAATCAATTTTTTAGAAGCGCTTAGCTCCTCTCAGTTGGTCAAACAGATCATCTATTCGGGGAAGGGTACATATTCTTGATGGTGACGGCATTCAGAGCTCGATAGTCCATCACCATCCTACTAGTCTTGTCCTTCTTATCCACAAACAGAGAATTCAACGGTGAAAAACTAGGGCGGATTAACCCCTGGCCTTGCATCTCATCCAACTGTCTTTTCTCTTCAGCCAACTCCACCTGGTTCATCTTATAGTATGGCTTATATATTGGGGTAGTTCCTGGAATTAGATTAATGGGAAACTTCATGCCTTGGATATGCTTTCGTAGTGGTGATGATGCCACTATTTTTGTCTAGAAATTCTAATCCATAATTAGACTTTTATTTCTTCGTGAAACTCGGTTCCTCTTTTTTTTTTTCCCTTATTTTGGTCTCGGACTGCTATAACTCTACATGCGCGAATCCGTCCGACCTCAGACAACTCCTTCAAATGTTGCAAAAAGTTTAAATGACGATTGTTATGTTGTCGACAACGTTGTGGACGCGTTCCTATACAAGTGAGGTCCATCCTATCTCGACTACATTTCTGCATTGCATTGATCTTATATATTTCTTGTTTATAAGTGCACTTGCAACTCCTATTTATAGACTTGCTAACCCAGCCCATATATCTAGAACATTCTACAGCTAGCTATTAATATTTTAGTCCTAGTAACAGCTGGCTGCTTCTAGTATCTACTATCTAGTACAACCATGGATCCAAGTAAATATCTGGATTGTTCTAGATACTCTACTATCTAGTACAATAATGAATCCAAGTAGTAGATCTAGATTGTTCTAGATACTGCTAGCTATTCCATGAAGCTACCAAGTAGCTACTCCCACTATCTTCTAGTAGTATTATATATAACAGCCAGGAAGACCGAGCGAAGACACAATGTCTTCCTGGCAAAGAGCACAACTTAATTAGCCATAACTATAGCAACATTTTGCTCAAGATAAGACAACAGAAAAGGCAGTTACTTTTCTTATAATTAGTGTGTGAAAAGCATATTACAAAACAAAAACTAAACACTAGTGATACATATTCATGTGTAGCTTATGAAGTGCCCTACAGAAAGAATTTAATCTACACCTAGATGACCTTAAAACCACAAGTGAAAGTTGGATAGGTGTAACAACATTAATCGAATGGGCCAGAATTATCACAGATCTTAAATTGCAATTATATTAGTATTGTAATAATATTATGAAATCAACTGATCCTATTCATCAGAAGTAAATACTATCAATTTATTATTTATTGCGCTATACAAAAATATAAAAACGTTATAGAAGAAAAAGAAAACACTAACCACCTTATAAGTCTGCAGTGAATATATGTCTGAGATATGGAACGAGCTGTTAGTTCAAATGTATCCCACATGACCTCCTTCTCAAACCCTATAACCACTGTGTTAAGATAGGGTGGATGACACTTGTATAGAAACACGTCCTTAAGATATGGTGGACGACACTTGTATAGAAACACGTCCTCAAGACCACAACATTGTTGACAACATAATGATACGGGAAGACACTTTGCCAGCCTCAACACAATGGTATTCAGATCTTTGAGTTCTACTCAAGAGAGGGAAATTCAGCCTGCTGCTACTCACACTTCTGCTCAAGAGAGGGAAATTCAGCCTGCTGCTGCTCACACTTCTGCTCAACAGAGAACTTGCTACAGCTTGTACCCAACATTTCTTAGGACTCTGATCTAAAAGTATAGTGGAGCAGACCTTGCCACCACAGAACTACCGGAATCCTTCCTGCGATACCTAGATTCAGGTGCTCATAGGATCAATGATGATCTCATCATATACAATTCTTGCCTATTCCCAAACAAGCTATGCACTGTGTTATTTGCTGAGGTCTTCAGACTGCTAAGAGAAGAACTTCCTGCTAGAGGCCAATCAGATGAGGCCCAGGTTGTCCTGAAACTGATTGAAGATCGACACTCTACATTTTTGTATGACTGCTGCGAGAATAATCCTCTCTTCATCAGTTACTCCGGGTCATATGGAGAAAGGGCAGGTATGTCCACTGAGGACAGTAGTGAGGAGGGCTATCTCATGACCTCAGCATTAAGGCCAAGGTAGTTCATGCAGATGGTGTGGAGCACATTGTTGTTGAACCAGAGCTTGGGGAAATGTTGTTACACATGGCTGACAGAGCTCATGTCAAAAAAACAGTTCGTTATGAGCAAATTAGGAATAAAAAAAAGAAGTACTTCTCTCTCCTCAAGAAGCAACAGAATGAACTTCAGGACATAATTGAGATGTTACAAGAAAAAAATTTACTTGATGATGCAGAAGTGCAGCTTATTGAGTATGTCCCAGATTCTAAGAAGTTGGCACAAAACAATTGCTCATATCCAACTGTGGATACTCACAGGCATGGCGTTGTCCATGCGGTCAAGAAAGACAATTGTCACCTGGTGAAGCATCTGCCAGAAGCAAATATAAAAAGCTTGATAGAAAGCCCTTATACCGTTGAAGATGTCGTGGACGCATTCAAATACAAGTGCTCTCCACCTGTTGAGACGGTGATTTCAGTGTTTGCCAAGCACCATCTCCTTCACAGACTCGAGCTAAAGGATCGGTTCCCTATTTCTGACATATATGCTTTGGTGACATACAAGGTAAATTCTTGCTATCAGGGCACTTAATAAGCTGACTATCGCTAGTGTTTACTGCAACAAAGGAAAATAACTGTCTTTTCTTTTGTCTTATATCTAGCAACATGTTCATACATTTATGGCTAATTAACTTTGTCTTGTTGCCAGGAGTATCAGAGGTCTGACAACCAAATTGATGCACAGCCCAAGAGGGAAGATCAAGGACTCTTGAAAGGATAAAACTCTTGGCATCCTCTTCCTATAAAGGTAGCAATATATATTTGTGTGTCAGAACTTTTACAAATGCTCTCATTAACCAACAATAAACAGTATTGCATGCTAAATTAGGATTTGGTGTGTTCTTAGATTCATTGAATCTGCACGATGGTGCATGATTATACTACAAGTTGCAATCGGTGATGGGACAATTCAGGGGTTTGTAATATCCAGGGCGAATTCAATTATGCTTATCTCTAGTTTGCAAACCATAAAAATGTTTCAGTTTTTATTTTTAAATCTTGAGTGGATGTTAGAAGTCCTCAAAAAAAATAACAAGTCAAATGAAGAATGCATGGCCTTCAAGCCGCAATGAGAAACTCTTCGAGTTTAGTTTAGTAGAAAACTACAAATAATTTATTGGCAAACAACAAAAATGTCTAACTATAAGTTAATCTAATTATCTTCTGAAATGTTCAATTTTGTTTCGTTTGTGCAAGTGGTTGTGAGAAGCCAAACTTCCAAGTTTTAGTTTTTCTAAGTGCTTTCATTAATCACTACGAAATTACAAAAAAAATATAATGTTAAAAGTTTGATTTTCCAAATGCTCTTCTTACTATAAGTTACTACTACAGCTTGAGAAAAGCTGCTTTTTTTTGTCCTTTCCATGGCCTCCACAAGCAGGTTTATTTTGTAATAAAAGTAACTGAACCAGGCCGGCCCTGTTTTATATGGACTGGTTTATTTTCATTAAAAATATCTAAATAAATTAAGGAAAAATCCACTATATCTCACAAATATATGCTATAAATTATGTAAATACATAATATATCATTAAAAATACATATAAATGAATATATTTAATTAAATAAATATGCTACAGCGACGAACCGAACCGGGCTGAAACCGAACCGTACCAACCCGTCACTATACGAACCGAACCGGGCCGCCCCTAAGGGCTGAGGCCTCGGCCCAAGTGCGGTTCGGTTCACCGAACCGTGCCGACCCGGTTCGGTGAATAGTGCAGGCCGGCCCTGTTCGGCCCTATAGTACTAGCCCATTTGGCCACGGGAGACGCGGGGAGGGTACGGGCCATCCAATAAGATAGACGGCCGAGGTTGCGAGTTGGTGAACCCACTGTCACCATAAGCCGCTTTATAGTAGTGTGTGTGTGTGTGTGTGTGTATAGACACACACACTAGCGAGGTCAGCGCGCCCGTGGCGCACCATTCCCTCGTACCATGCAGCATACGACAAAAATTAAATAAAAATACAAAGGAACAATGGCTAGCTTTATAAGTAGGCAAAGAGAGGCACTCTTATCTCTTTCATAAGTTCTTTCTTGACCCTAATGAGACAGCAACATAACCATTTTAATTTAACCCTCACAAATTCAACTATAAAAGCTAAGAAGATAACAAAATTAAATATTGATTATATATAGAAATGTGCTCTTTTACTATTAGCTAACACCAATGCACTAACTAAATCACATAATAAACGCTACCAATGTTAACTTAATGAAATATAAATTCTTCATATTCAACTCAGGTAAAGGGTGCCCGTATGATGATCAATGGCCTAATTTTATCTAGGAAGAAACAATATGCTTAATCTTCTAATTGTAAGAGATGGTTCAGTTTAACCTTACATAATATCGTCGCCCACCCTCTCCAGTGGTAGCATAGAATTGCCTTTTCTCCATCTAACAGTAAAATGACCTTAGCCACAGAATTATGACATGCTAAAGGTGCTCAAATAAATTTCATAAAAAGAAAAAACCTGTGTAGGTTAAAAGAATCACATATTAGGTAAGTTTCACCATCCTCTCATGAAGTAATGAGCAATATTAGTGTTCACCATGGCCATCTAGTGATGCACTGATGCATAAAAAAAAAAAATATGAGAAACAAAATGCATCTTATTTGGAGGCGCACAAGATGATAACCAGTAGTTAATGTACGACAACCTACAATATAATAGTCATCAAACCTTTGGCTAATAATGATACCACTGGCATTTGGGCTAATCATCTTTAGGAAGAGAGGAGCCAGAAGGGTAGGAGATGGAAAATATCACCAAAACTTGTATGCTAGCTGACATGGTAAAGAGAGTGAAAACCGTAGCAATATTGCTGCCTTTTTGTAATAAAAGTGAGGCTGGGATGTGTGGAGAGAGAGAGAGAGAGGCGCCAATCTGTGATGTATCAATTTGTAGACCAAGTGATCTTTAAAAGTTGATATCATACATTGTAATCCATCTACAGCATCTGAAATTGAAAGCAGTGAAGATAATGAGTTAGCCTAGCATGTTGGTACAATATTATTAGCATGTTCGTACCCGCTATGATCTCTCAAAAAAGGTACAGAGCAGTCTTCTCTGCCATTTCTCTTTATCTGGATAAATTTTCTAGTTCGAGCTCAACTCTAGGCTCATGCCATAATTTGTTCATAGAAGATGAAGTAGATATGCCATGAGATTGTCATTTCTGCCAACATGTATGGATAATAATCAAAAGACAATTCCTTGTAACATGGTATTTAAAAAATAGTGAAGGCAGATTACACTAGTACAGAACAACCCATCAGTGTCGGTTTGTAACCGGCATCAGTGCCGGTTTTCGAACTGACACTGATATTCCGGCACTGATGCCCAGACCCTTCAGTGCCGAACCGACACTGAAGGGTCAGAGCGACACGAACCGACACTGATGCCTGACGCTTCTGAAGGGTCAGACATCAGTGTCGGTTCGTGTTACGAACCAGCACTGAAGGGTCTGGGCATCAGTGTCGTTTCTTGGTACGAACCGACACTGATGCCACCGAATCCTTTTTTGTGCCCATACAGTTTTTGCAAATAACATTTAATACATATATATCCGACAATACTTCTTCACAATCAAAAGACATCACATATACAAATAAATAATATCATCACATCACAGCATTTACATATAATAAGCCCGAAGTACTTCTAGCAAAGCGACAAAATAGTCAATTTAAATTAGTTTCTTCAAACAAGTCCCACAAGTACTTCTAGCAAAGCAACATAATAGTCAAATAAGTTTAGGTCACAACACATGTCCGCTACAAAAAGTTTTGCTCCACATATTGAAATTAAGCGTTTCCTTCCGCTGCACCTTCCACTTCATCTTCCCCTTCACCTTCTTCTGAATCTACGTCCGCATCAGAGATGTTCTTCTAATTGATTGGCATCTTTATATGAAACAATGGATCATTGCTATTAGGGTGGTGAAATTGGCCTTTCTTATTAATGACTTCGTCAAAGATGAGTCAAACCAGTTGTCCCTAAATGCCTAGTAGCATGGCCGGTGACAGATCTCCAGTCGGAAGCTTGATTTTCTAATAAGATGATAAAGTAATTAGAACTAAATCATAGAATGGCATGATCAAGAAAACATGTTTTCACAAACAAACCTCAACGTCCCAGTTTGGAATTGTAGATAGAGATATTTATTGCATGATGAGGCAAATGTAGTACCCGGACATTGTTGTTCCTAAATTTGTGCCTTCAGACTGCTTGGCACACTAAATAATATGAAACATGTCAAGCAACGCTATTTTAAAAGTATGACATAAAGGGGTTGTAATAGAGAACGTATAGGAAACTTTGTTCTTATTGATAGGGTCTTGCGAAACGGATGGTAGTTCTGACTCTTTTTACAGAATTTTTTGAAGACATCACCCAACAAATCTATTATCTCCTTGTATTCATCCATCTCATTGTCTAGGGAATCTAGGACTACGGCCTTGCTGTATTGGTGTTCGATGGCTATTAGAATCCAATGGGAGCTACACATGTAGGGCTAAAATTAGTACCAACATATTGTATTAAAGAAGGACATGACTAGCTTCGGAAAACATAATTTATTACCCGTACTGGTAGGGTAAGAGTAAGATATTCTTTTTTTTTGCATCTCCATGAGCGAGTCAAATAGGTAGGACTTGACTAATCCTTGGTTCTCGACGACGTTCTGAGCATTGACCACTCCTGGATCAAGATATCCGATGTTGTTCGTGGTACGTTCCTTTTTTAGTTCTATCGTCAGGTATTTGCATGCATTAGTGAGAGGGGGTCATATATTGATACAAATTTAGAAGGTTGTAGATGAGTATAGCTTAAAAGGTTCGAATGAAAGTACTTACAGTATCCAACACCTCATGAAATTAGTATCGAGGGCATCCTGGTTGTACAAGTCGTACAAATCTTGGAAATTGAATATGAAGATTCCACCCTTTGAATGGTGCAGATCTTTCTCGTTGTACTTGACTGTGATACTTTTAGGCAACAGTTCTTGATTTGACCGTTGCAAATACCACTCATGTAAGCCCTTCAACTTAAATGTCATGGACTTCAACCTTTTTTTCGTTACTAAAGGTTTACCCATAACAAATTTCAAACGAACATAGGCATCCTCTTGGGGACGATGCTCTTTGCCCTTCATATCTATCATGACCTCCCGGAATTTAGAAAGTTTGGGCCTTGACTTCTTAGAATTGGCAACGCCTCGATAAAAACGCTTTTGGGGAGACGTTATAAGATTTTTCTTTTCTCCTGCGTTGTCCTGATACTATCACGAACTGGTGAAGGTTGTTGGCCAAGGTTTACAGGAGGGGGCGGATCTTCAGTGTTGAAGGTGATGTCACGCTTGCACCACTGGGTGAATGTTTGCTCTGCAAGGCCCAACGTTGTAATCTCATCATTCGGGGCATTTTTCAGCTGTATGTCTCTAAACTCGGGAAACACTCTGTCCACCTGAACTTTCACGTATCCTGAGACAATACGCATGTTGTGTAGGAGACCTCCTTCAACTGTTGGGTAAGCTAAGGCCATAGCAACTTTGACTGTGAGGTTCATGACTGGCACATTGAGCACACAGGTTGTTGGCTCCACTACAAGAGGACTGGCCTATAGCAACATGTTGATATGGTGCTATATGTACGCATATGTGTTGTAGGCATAAACAGCATCACATAACATAGATGTTGTTAAAGGTGGTGTTGCTAGCTGTATGTTGCATCGCAAACTATATGATGCAATATGTTCGTATATGTGTTGCTAGCTAGCAACATGCATTTAGCATCACATGTACCCATTAAATTGGCAGTATCTAACAGCATCACTTAAATGGTCTATTGCAACATCATTAAGTATGCTTGTATATAATTATATTATTTTTTGTAGATAATATAGTTAGTCACATATAATTTACTTAAATTGATCTTGAACAACTCTAAATATAGGCAATAATAAAAAAATGAATTTTATTCATTTAAATATAACATAATGTACATCATTTCACATAGAAATGAAAAACAACTTCTTTGTTGATATATAAAGAGAAGCTAACAAGTAATAATTGACTAAAAATGTGAAATACAACAAAGATGTCTACTTAATTCCTATTTTCTTCTGCCCGAGCTTCCCATCTCTCATCATGGATTGGCTTAACACAATATGCTTTTTTTCCCTCTTCTCAAGGCCCTATAAGATCTTCCATCTTTTATCGCTCTCAACATAGAAGCAATGCTCAACCGTTGTCCTTCAAAGCCATTTTGTACGAACCGTTGTCCTAACTTGCTAATGTCAATTTGGAGTATAAACACAACTGCACATTAAGAATTTCATAAAGGATTAGAGGGTGAAATGATGTAATACAAAATAGTTTATTTTTTAAATCTAGGCTAACCTAATTGCTAGAAATTAGCGACTGCAACAATACCTTAGCCGAAGAAGATCCAAAATATTAACAAAGTTGTCAAAAACATTGTCTTGTGCCACAAAATTATGAAATTAAACCTGTAAGAAGAACAATTTACATAAACTACAAAAAATGATCTTAATAATGTACTTTCAAAATTATGCCAATAATGGTGCAAAGAGAGTTCAATGGAATCTTATAAAGTCATCTATATTTGCATAAGAACGGTGCTATAGAACACTTTATCAGAGCCGTTGGCTACCCAAATTACGCCCAAAATAGAAGAGACAATACGAAATAGGAAGCTTTGCACAGGTGGTTCATCTAGTTATAAGTAGCAGAGGTATTTGATCGGGAGTGATAGCAAACGGTTAGCCGTATTCAGCAAGTTGGACCATGCAAACAGAGCAAAGGATGCGCATGAAATAGGAAGCTTTATACAGGTGGTTCATAAAGTCTGCATTTAGGCAGCCCAGACTACTCAGAAAAAACCTATTCTAGTATGGTAGCAAACTAGCAATCAGTTAATAGACAATAACTATTATCAGTTGTGATGTTATTCTCAGATGTCAATATTCAAACCATATGTTTTGTCTGCATTGACCATAAATGCATGTTCTTAATAAACTCCAAGTGTTGGGCAATAAACCAAGTTATAGCTAAAATAAATTACTCAACAAATGGACAGTAACTAACATAGAACACACTGTGTCTAAAAGAGAACAAATTGTCAGCAAGCTGAATATGATACCCAAAACTTTATATATGAATAGCTTTGGAGCTGGTGAAATAAATTTTGATATGAATGTTCTGTTTGAATTGTAACGCCTAAACTGATGGCTTCAATCTTGATTCAGATAAATATAACATGGCAGCCAAAACAACATGACTTTGAAACCATATCATGGTAAGCAACACAACAAGCCCCAGCCAGGCATTTCTAGCATAGGTGGGGTTGTACGCTTATAAATCAAGGAAACAAGCACATAGTTGGATCGACTTATTTTCGAGGCACTGCTAAGATTGTTATCTTCAAAATTCCATCAGATTGTTGTCTCGAGTGATACGCCTGTATGGTCCTTAGACCTAGCTAAGATCATCAGAGTCCCAGCATGCGCAGTCATATACCTTGGTGTTATCAAATGTTACCCCATAACTAGGTAGATATAAAGATAACTTACAAGTACGCCATGAAACATGGCGCAGATGTGTGATAGATCAAGATGAAATTTGCCCCTCCTTGACTACAGGAGAAATACCTCTGGGCCCCACAGTATAGATGGATAAAGAAAGTGTGCGGACGTGCCAATATGATTTATGATTAATCACAACTTATATCCATTACATTGACGAGTTAATAGTTGAGCTATAACAGGGAAGACACACATCTTGTCTTGTGCTTGACTAATGTCGTGCGACAAAAGGATCGGTATGTAAGTGTATCAAGGTTCAACCGATGAGAATCACTCTGGGGGGGGGGGGTCAATATGTGCCGCTAGGTAACAACACTATTGATCCATGGATTGGAAAGAGGGTTTTCGGGTCCACGGTCAACTTGCACATGAACCTAACGGGTCATACACTTAACGGGTTGGAACATGCCCAACGTATTTATCCGTCAGTGGGTTTTGCACACGGATACGGATCTGCATGGGATTTAGAGTTTTGGTGGGTTGTTAACGTAGAGGTCCGTTAGCACGTCTATATAAGGAGGAGGCCTGGGCGGCGTGGCTAAGCAAATCGAGCACCACCCAAACCCGAGCTGCCACGCCCCTCCCACTTTTGAGGAAGCCCTAGGTGCACGGCATGATACTAGCACACCGGCGTGCAGCGTTCCACCCCTGAACATATAGATAACTTTAGAGGCGATGAGATTACCGCGGGCGTGCTGTTGATCGATGAACCCCGACCTATGTCGAGCTTCACAGGCCTTCGGCTCAAGCTTCGCTGATTAGGCACCATGTGGGCAAACCACATTTGAAACCGCTACGGGTGTTATTTGCACATTTTTTTTGGTTTTATGGTCACTATGTCTAAGAATTTGCTTTGAATTTTTGTACATGTATAACAAGAAATAAATAGGTCCTCGTGCGCGGTCCCATTTGTTTACTGAACCGTCGCCGTCTGTCCTTTTTTTGTTTTTGTTTTTGATCAAAATGGGAAGAATAAACCAATGGCGGCTAAGCAAGCAAAATGAGTAGCGTTTTCCGAAGCATTAAATGATGGCTGCTGCTGCGTGGAATAAATGATTACTAACAACAGTTGATGGCTCATTTTAAAATTATTGGGCTATGGGAGCTCGCAGGGAAAAAAAATACTACTCCCTCTGTTTTTTTTATAGGGCGTATTTTGTTTCGTTAGGACGAAGGTTTGACCAACAATTACTCCATTAATATGTCTTTTATATGACACAAAATCATACTCGTATGTAAGTACTTTTGAATACAAATCTACCAATATCAATCTTATGTCATAAAAGTTATGTATTAATGGAGTAATTGTTGGTCAAACCTTTGTCCTAACGAAACAAAATACGCCCTATAAAAAAAACGGAGGGAGTAGTGTTGAACATTTATTTTGGCTATATTTCGAGAAATGACTTCAAAAGTGTGCATTTTATATCGAATCATTTGGTTCGGCTTTGCAACTTATTTTTCACATGAACCGGAGCAGTTATAATAAACGGTTCGAACATATATTTGCAAGGCTTATTTGTAGACCTCAGATTCGATGAAGGTTTTCATTTTTGTTACGTCCTGCTTTGTAGTTTCACGCCCACCGACAACTTGACCGTCAGGATATGTTTCATGTAACTCTTCCTATTTTTAAATATTGAAAAGTCTATTTAACGGTCGACTGAATTTTTTTATTATGTTTCAGTCGATCTTGGTACCGTTGGACGTGCCGATGCGTGCGTTGTGATTCGTGTGCAGAGACTGGATGGGGGTGTCAGCATATATTTTAAACAATTGACTGAAACTTCAGTCGATTGAATATATAACACAGTTTCCCACTCTTAATTTTTTTTTAAAAAAAAGTTCTTCACTAATTGATCCATCACGATCTCGAGCGGAATCGCCGTTCGGCGTATGTAATAAGTTCGCTGCTGACATTTCAGTTTTTGGCTGCCATCACAATCGTTGGGCTATTTAGGCTAACACCTACTTACATAATCTTCACGGAATGCATAGTTTCCAACAATATATATTTCGCTGCAAGAAATTCATGCCGAGATGCTTATCAAGTCCCCTCTTTTCTCTAGAGTAGACATGATGAAGATGGAGGGATTACTGACTGCCACTTTCGGTGAACTTATTAGCCGCTGCATCTCCTTGTTGATCAGCAGATTCTCCATGCCGTCAGGCCATCCAGGGAGGAGTGCCTGCAGCGGCTGCATCGGATGCTGCTCCGGCTTGCCGTCGTCGTGGAGGAGGCCGAGGCGAGGTGCATCACAAACCAAGCCATGCTCAAGCAGCTGAGCGTGGTGAGAAGAGAGATGTACAGAGGCTGCTACGTGCTGGACATGTTCAGGTACCAAGCCCATGGAGATGGAGAAGCCAGAGATCAGCAACCAAGGACGAGGAGATCATTTCCAACTAGGCTCAAATCGTTCCTTTCTCCGCTCCCACTGCACAGGACATGACAAGGGAGCTTGAACAGATGCTTGGTAGCATAGAGACCCTCATCGCCGATATGACTAACTTTGTTATTTTCCTGAAGAACTACCCCCCAGTTTGTCGTCAGCCATACAGCATGCACCTGGTGTTGCAAACATACATGTTTGGTCGCCGCGCAGAGATGGAACAGATCATCAGCTTCTTGCTGCAAAAAGATCAGCATCCTGGTACTGAAGATCATCTGGGTGTGCTGCCGATCGTTGGCCCAGCAAAAGTTGGGAAGAGCACACTTGTTGAGCATGCTTGCTGCGACATGAGGGTGCGTGACCATTTCTCTCGAATATTTTTTTTGGTGCAGATAAGTTTACAGAAGAGACGCTATCCACCCTGACAGACGGAGGCATACTCAAGCATCAAACTCGTGCTTTGAAACAAGAAAAAATGTTGTTTGTAGTTGAGCTAGATGGGGACGTTGCTGTTCTCTGCAAGTGGAGAAGGCTGTTTTCCGCTTCTCAAGGTTGCATTCCAGAAGGAAGCAAGATTATAATCACAAGTCGATCCGACAAAATCATAGAATTTTGAACGACACAAGCTCTTAAGTTAAACTTTTTGCCTCGAGATGCGAGCTGGTACTTTTTCAAGGTGCTTGCGTTTGGAAGTATGGTTCCTGAAGATCAACCAAAGCTAGCATCCTTAGCGATGATGATATTTGAGGAGTACTTTGACATTCATACACTTAAGGGTTTCAGTGGACTTTTCGCAATTTACAGAAACACCGCCAGAGTTCTAAGAGCAAATGTTGGCATACAACAGTGGCAAGGAATTCTCACATGTGTTAGGAGACATAGGCAGAGAAATCCAGTTGAAATTAGTGTAGGTACAAGTGATACTAGGATGGTAAATAAACATATTTATCTTCAGAGAGTGGTCAAACAAACGGAAGAATGTGTGGTTGATAGCCATGTTCGAATAAGGCTTGCTCATGAGGAAATCCCAAAGATAACCACAGATGATATCATTTTAGGAACTAACACACCTCCAGGGAGATTTGAGGGGGTCGTATGGAGATCTCACCTGCCACCCTATTACACTTACATAACTACCTGTGAAATCCGCAAATCAAAGCTTTTGATTGCAGGGAACAAACACGCTAAGAAGAGGAAGGAGTTATGTTAAACTACTGGAAATAGGTGTATCATCACTTCTCCGGGATCATCGTGCAATGTATGTTATCATTAGACAAACCAATTTGTTGACACTCCCTAGCAGCTGAGCAAAGCCTTGCGAAGCAATGGGCAAGCCTACGAGGGAGTGCCCAATATATGAAACTCAATGCTAACAGAAGTTTGGAAAGAGCGGCCTAATCATTCCCTAAACGGCCTCATTATCCTCTCCTCCTGGGAGATTTGAAAAGAGCGGAACCGATGGATCTTCCACCACCAGTCCCTGCCTGCCTCCCAAATTATTGGTCGCATCAGAGACGAGATTGCTGCCTGGAATGCGACCTTCCCCTCTTGTAATCTTACCATGTAACCTCCCCCTCCCCCACCCTCTTTTCTTCCCCTTCTTTTAAATTGTATAGCTCCTTTCGTCTTTCATGTAATGGCAATGCCCCTGCTCCTTTAACTAAAAAAAATGCTAAGAGAAGTTTTATTCTCTTTGTATGTGTGTGTTGGCTTTAAAACGATTTTTTCCTCGAATGATTTTCTCTACCGATTATAGATGCTCTCACTCTGCCTTTCATAGGATTGCCATACATTCATATTCAGATGTTAATGCCCTCTAAAATATAAAAACCTAATGGCTCTAAGGGCAAGAATACAAATAGGATGGATCATATAACAATCAATTAACCACTTAATCTGCTATCTAATGTACTCGATCAATAGAATTAATTAAAGAAAACAGTAATTAATCAAGATTAGAAGCAAAACAATTAGAAAATTAAGGCAAGAACGAGAGAGATCACACACCAAAACCTATCTTCTTCGTTGATCATATCAGGATATGGTTCCTTTACATTGAAGCACTAAAACCCTCAAAATCACTTCTGATCTCTCCCTAATAACCACTAATCATCTTTGGAATTTTTGCTAATTTTGTAACCATCATTAACCTTGTGGATATCGAATCAATAATGTGGACACGTGTTAGAGAACACGGATGGTTGGATTGACCTACTCCGAGGCACTGCTGAGATTGTTATCTTTAAAATGCCATAAAAAAATGCCATCAGAAAGTTGTCTCGAGTGATACGCCTGTATGGTCCTTAGACCTGGCTGAGATCATCAAAGTCCTAGCATGCGTAATCGTATACTTTGGTGTTATCAAACATTACCCCATAACTAGGTAGATATAAAGATAACTTACATGTATGCCACAAAACATGGCGTAGATGTGTGATAGATCAAGATGAAATTTACCCCTCCTTGATAACAGGAGAGATACCTCTGGGCCCCTTAGTATAGATGGATCAGGAAAGTGTACGGTCATGCCAATATGATTTATGATTGATCACAACATATATCCATTACATTGACGAGTGAATGGTTGAGCTATAACAATGAAGACACACATCTTGTCTTGTGCTTGACTGATGTCGTGTGACAAAAGGATCGGTATGAAAGTATATCAAGGTTCAACCGATGAGAATCACTCTGTTCATTCAGGGGGGGTTAATATGTGCCGCTAGGTAACAACACTATTGATACGTGGATTGCAAAGAGGGTTTCCGGGTCCACGGTCAACTTGCACATGAACCTAACGGGTCACACACTTAACGGGTTGAAACATGCCTAACGGATTTATCCATCAGTGGGTTTTGCACGCGGATACGAATCCGCGTAGGATATATAGTCTTAGTGGGTTATTAACGTAGAGGTCCATTAGCATGTCTATATAGAGAGGAGGCCTGGGCGCCTCTACTACTTTTGAGGAAGCCCTAGGTGCACGGCACGGTACTAGCACGCCGGCGTGCATCGTTCCACCCCTGAACGTGTAGATACCTTTAGAGGCGCTGCCGCTATAGCGAGCGTGCTGTTGATCGATGAACCCCGACCTACGTCGAGCTTCGCAGACCTTCGGCTCAAGCTTTGCAGACCTTCGGCTCAAGCTTCGCTTATTAGGCAACCGCTCACCCACCATATGGGCAAAACCATCTTTGAAACAGCCACGGGTGTTATTTGCACATTTTTCTTGGTTTTATGTGGTAATATAGCTGGTTTTATAATCTAAGAGTTTAAATAGACGAAACACCATAATTTAGAGGTGTAGAATATACTTTTTTTAAAAAAAAATTATAATATTTTCCATTCTTTAGCCTCTTGATTTTTTGGGGGCGAGATTTCATTGTGAAAGTATCAAGTGACAAGTGACCACGGTACATGGCATCTCTCAGTAAGATCAGCGGCGCACTGGAGTGTCCCTTGATATGTTGTGTGCCGGCCGTGCCGGCTGCCTCTACTATGTCTAAGAATTTGCTTTGAATTTTTGTACATGTATAACAAGAAATAAATAGGTCCTCGTGCGCGGTCCCATTTGTTAATAGGCTGTTTGGTTGGTTGCATCCCTGGAGTTTTGTATCTGTAGATGCAAAAATAGAGTGTTTGGTTGCCTAATCTCGTATCTGGGCCGGATTAATCGGATGCAACCGACCCCTCCGGGCCAGGCTCCATGGAAACGACCAAATCGGCCGTTTCCGAAGAGCCAGGCTCTGGAGATGCATCCTGGGCGCTCTCGAGAGCCCCCTGCTCCGCCACGTCTGCTCCGCAACTTCCGCCGGCGAGCTCGCGTCCTTCCCGCGAATGGCCATGTCGCCTCCTTCCCGCGTGAGTCCACCTTCCTCCCCTCGCGCTCGTTCGCCTCGCATCCTTCTCGAGCGCGGCCTCCTCCTCCCTGCGCATGTGCGATTTGCTTTTTTCACGCGCGGTCGGCTGCGATTCGCTTGATTCCCGCACGCCCGCCTCCGATTCGCCTAATTCCCGCGCGCCATCTACCCCTATTTTAGGTTGCAAGCCGCCATCTGTCCTCCTGCAGCCGCCCCTTTCCTGCTTGGCTCCTTGGGCGACGCCTCTCGAACCACTCCTCCCCGAACCCTCCCGGTGTCCGCTGCCGACGTCAGGTCTCCGCCGCCGTTGGCTGGTCCGTAGGTTTAGCCGCCGACGCCTCCTGCCGTCTGCCACCGCCGGTAAGGTAAGATATAACAGCTTGTACTGATCCTTGGGTATGCTGTTGTGTGTGAGCTGTTCTTGTGTTTGTATGAACAAAATTTGACACTACCACACACCCCTGCCTTGTTGATCTTGTGTTTGTACGAATAAAAATTAGAGTTGACAGGATGTAAAAATAGAGTTAATAGGGAGTGCTAGGTAGGAGGGGCCAAAGGCTACTACTGATCTTCTTTTTTCTTCTTGACATGTGCTGGCTGATGTAGATACATAGTAATGTATAATGTTCATCGCTTCTTGACATTTGGGGCCAATTCTACTGACCAATCCGATTGCGATATGCTGTTGTGATCTCTCTAGTAGCCGTAGGTGAGGGGATGGATGAAAACATCGGTTTCATGACGAATGCTAAGGTGCCAATTCTATAGCCATATAAGATTTTACACTCCCATGCCTATTCACAAGACCAGATTGGCTTCCTGTGGTTCTACTTCTCTAGTGTACAAGTCATGTTTCCTAGGTTTTATGAACCATGAGAACAGAATGATTTGCTTAGCTTTGAGTATAGATAGATTTAACCTTTTTGCTATCACCATCAGTGCCTCAGTGTTTTTCAAAGAGTAGTAGCTTGCAGTTGCAATTATATTACTTGTAGGATCAGAAGTACATGGTGTTGTAGGATTAGAAGTTCATGTGCTGGTCGATGTGCATGTGCTTTATTTTGGCATTATTGTGGGATTGTGGCTGATAGTGTTTTTGGCATGGCGAATTATTTGAGAGTATGGTGTGCATCTACGATCTTCTTACTGTTTTAGCAAACTTTTTATTAGCTACTAGTAAGCAGTTCAGTATGCACCAAACTATTTTTTTAATCATGTAATTATCTTATCCTATTACCAGTTGCTTAAATCTTCACTAATCTTATCCATGCTGTTGTTGGCTAATTTAAATATTACTAGGCATTAACACTGTCCCATATTATTTGTTAGATGGATATGGCAACCTGACGACAGAAGCTCATTATTCAAGCAGTTGCACTTGTTACTGTCATGCAAGCCTTTTGGGTTAATAAGCTTAGATTGGCTAGACTATCACGACCAACAATCACCTATGGTCCTATGTGTGATAGAGATGCTTAACGCCAAACCAACCTAAATCTAATTTATAACTATAGTGATGTTGAATGTGTCAGTATGCTGCGTATAAGAAGAGCCCCATTTTTTTACCTATGTGACCAATTTAGGAATCGAAATTTGTTGCGAGATAGTGTACACACTTGTATAGAAAGAGCAAGTCGCAATGTTCCTCCATGTAGTTGGTCATAGCCAAAGATTCAGAGTAATCCACCACACATTTAGGTGGTCTATAGAAACTGTGAGTCGGTACTTCAAAGAAGTGTTATATGCTATTGGAGAGCTACAAGATGAGATGATTATGCCCCCTCCCAATGAGACACCCATAAAGATCAACTCGAGTTCAAGGTGGTATCCCTATTTTAAGGTAAAAATATGACCCTTTATTTAGTTTTCAGTTCGTTTGCTTGTATGGCATGTAATAAAATATTTCGATGATATAGGACTGTGTGGGTGCTATTGATGGAACTCATGTGCGCGCAAGAGTTTCAAAGGCAAATGTAGCAGCTTTTAGGGGTAGAAAGCCATACCCCACCCAAAATGTGCTAGCGGCAGTGGATTTTGATCTACGCTTCACATATGTGCTAGCTGGTTGGGAAGGTTCAGCGCATGACGCGACAACTTGCCGATGCTTTAGTAAGAAACAATGGGTTACGGATTGCACAAGGTAAATGTTAACATGAAAAGATATGCAAATTTATGGATAAACCTTACATGTATGATAAAAACTAATTTAATTTGTTGAATTGATAGGGTTCAAATGAGGTGGACCAATGTCATGTCTTCATTTGTCCTCCGTCGTATGAGCGACCTTGTAAAATCTGGGGTAAGAAGTGATAAAGGATTCAAGGAAGTTCACTACAACAAAGTGGCAAAGGAGCTTAAAGAGTTCAGTGGAAATGATGTCAGTGGTACCCAAGTGTATAATCATCTTCGTAAGTAGCGCCAAAGGTGGATCAAGGTTAGTAAGCTTAGGGACTTGAGTGGAGCAAACTGGGATGAGAATAACCACATGATAGTATTGGAAGAGGAGCATTACATGGGGCATGTTAAGGTATGACATAAAAATGCAATGTTTAAGCCTTCGTAGAGATAAACTTTAATAATTCTACCAATTGCCCTTGTTTATTTCTTGTATTTGTAGGCACATCCTAAGGATGCTGAGTACCTAAACAAGCCCATCGAGAACTATGAGGTAACGATGAATATATTTGGGAGTGGGATTGCTACTGGCAAGTATTCTATGGGATCTAACGAGCCACTTGGGGACCCTTCTGAGTTCATGGACAATTCTATTAAGGATGAGCCGGATGAATCCGGGACACCTGCCAACGATGAGGTATCAAACATGACAAAAAAAAACCTAAAGATGCAGCTAGTGATTCAAAAGGGAACAAGAAAAGGAACTTATATCCAATGAGGAAGCAGTTATGCTGTCTGGTTGGACTGAGGCAGTCAATAATGTTGCAGCTGCCATTCGAGAGACAGCTGTGCATGAGGTGCATCCTGGTTTGTATGGAGCCGTGATGCACATGACTGGCTACTCGGAAAATGCTTTGTTTTCTTCTTTTGCTTATTTGGTTGAAAACAAGACGCAAGTGCTGCATTTGTGACTATGAATGAAAACCATCACATTATGTGGCTAAACTCATTTTGCGCAAAGAATAACATTTAGTAAGGTAAATTCTCTTCTATATGTTCAATTTCTCTATTTAGTTTTCAACTTACGTATGCTTATGTATTAACTTTGCTTTTTTTTCCCCATGTAGCATGGTGAATTTTGGGCTCATTAAGCATTGCATTCATCAAATACGGGATAAAGGAGTTTTCCTATTTTCAACTCAAGCATAAGACCAAGCCATGGCTTGGAGGAATGAACTTTTTGTTTTCCTGTTTTGTTATGGTTTGAATTTTCAGCCAATGGGACTATTGTTAGAAGCAATGACATTCTATCTAGGAGGCAAGCAACAATTATATTTGGTTGGTTGGCTGAGTCTTTGATAATATTTGATAATTGTTGCACGCGGTTATTGTTAGAAGCAAGGACTGCGTGTTATCTATTTTTGCATCAATTGCAGATAACCACGCCCGTGCAGCATGTAATATATCTCTCTTTCAATCAATAATACATCTACTACTTCGTCTACCTTTTACCCTTGTGCTATGAATCCGATCTATCCGCTCGTATCGGTTTTCTAAGTACAAATGTCGGCGACTACTGTCTCGACTAAGATCGATCTTCTCGCCGTCAACTCTTTCGGTAGGGACTGCCTCGGTTCGGTCCGATCTCCTCGCCGTCGGAATCGAAATACTATAGAGATGATTGGGAACGTGTCGGACTTGAGGCGAAGGGGGAAGGTCCACATGAAATGTGAGCGGTCATCAACGATGATGAGATAATACTTATAACCTGAGACGCTAGCGACAGGGGACGTCCACAAATCACAATGTATTAAATCAAAAGTGCTGGAGCCACGAGAGGTTGATGACACAAAAGGAAGACGAACATGTTTACCAAGCTGACACGCATGACATAGAGTATCTGGTTTAGCTTTATTACAGGAGATAGCAGACGAGCTAGCTAAAACAGAAAGGGTGGCATGACTGGGGTGCCCAAGACGACGATGCCAGAGCTCGGAGGAGGGTGTGCTGGTGACAAGGGTATGCGGGCCTGGACTCGGACGAAAGGAGTAGAGGTCCCCAGAGCTATCACAGCGGGCGATGATGCTCTTGGTGCGAAGGTCCTTCACAGAAAAACCAGACGGGTCAAACTCAATGGAACACTGGTTGTCGTGGGTGAACTGACGAACGGAACTAAGATTTTTTATGAGCGTGGGTGTGACAAGGACATTACGGAGGGTAAGCAGTCTATGCGTGGAGTGGAAAGTGTGGTGACCCGTGGATGTGACAGGTAGACGCGACCCATCGCCAACGATGATGTTAGACGGACAAGTCTGGGTGGGAGGGTAGGAGCATGTGAGATTACCAGCATCAGAAGTCATGTGGGAAGTGGCGCCCTTGTCCATGTACCACTCATGACCGCTTGGGGGCGGGGTGAGCGTCATGGTGTTGAACGCACTGGCGAGGGACTGCTGGTCCCAGGAGGTGCCCACCATCGGACTCCAAGGCCCCGTAGCTGGCGACGGCGGAGCGACGCCGTAGTCGCCCGTGCCGCCCCAGCCCCGGTGTTGACGTTGAGGGCGTGGGGCGACTGTGGTGTAGGAGGGCGCCCCAGGATCCCCGGGGCCTGATGGCCCTGGCCCTGGAAAGGCCAGCGCTGGACGGTGACTATCCAGGGGTTGTAAAACGAAGGAGTTGTCCCGCGGCGGCCTGCCGAGGGACCACTGTTGTGGCGGTTGCCGCCGCCACCACCGCCGCTACCCCCACCACCACCACCAGGGCCACCCCCACCACCTGCACCGGCACCGCCCTTCTTCTTACCCCTCTTGCCCTTGTAGTTGTTCCCCTCGGAGGATCCACCGGTCGATGGACGGGGAGTAGCAGCAACGAGGGCGGTGGAGGGCGCAGTAGGCATGTTGGTGATGTAGAGCTCACGAAGAAGCAGCTGGTTGCGGGCATTGGCGAAGGTGGGGAGCGGGTGCTGGGTTTGGAGGACAAGCTAAAGGTTGTCGAACTTGTCGTTGAGGGCGCGGAGCATGTTGAGGACGAGCGTGCGATCGAAGATGGCAAACCCAAGGTCGGAGAGGGTATCGGCCATGTCCTTGAGATGACCGCAGTAGTTTGTGACGGAGAGGTCGCCCTGGGCAAAGGAGTGGAACTCAGTTTCGGCGTAGAGAAGCTGCGTCTCTTGGTTCCCGAGGAATTGATCCTCGAGACTGATCCACACGGAGCGTGCGGTGGCGTCTGACGTCATGACCACCAAGAGAAGATCGGGAGCGAGACGAGCATAGATCCAGGAGAGGACAACGTGGTCCATGCGACGCCAGGCCGGATCAGCCCAACGCCCGACCGGGAGGGTGACATGGTCCGCCAAGGCGTAGCGGCCAAGGGTAACGAGGAAGAGACGTCGCCACTGGTTGTATTTGCTGCTCTTCTGGTCCAGCTCCACGGGGACTAGCGCTTTGACATTGGTGAGGGCGATGGCCTGCGTGTGAAGAGCAGCAATAGTCTTCGGGTCTTCGGTAGGGAGTTCAAGGGGCCTATCGGCGTGGCCGGCGCCGTGCGTGTGCAGGGCGGAGCCAGAGCGGCCGCCCCCACCGCCGTCGAAGAAGGAGGCGTGGCCGGCGGTGTTGAAATAGGGGGCCGGGGACGCCGTCCTGGCCGACGCCAGGGACGCCGGGGGCGCCGGGGACGCCGGGGACTCCGGCGGTGTAGAAGTAAGGGGCGCCGGGGACGCCGCCCTGGCCGATGCAGGGGACGCCGCCCTGGCCGACGGAGTGGACGCCGGGGATGCCGCCCTGGCCGATGCCGTGGACGCCGCCCTAGTCGACACCGCCCAAGAGGAGGCTGGGCAGGACGGGGGCGCCGACGCCGCCCTGGCCAGGAGGCACGCAGTGGAGATCCTTGAGCCGGCGCAGGCGGTCGAGCTGCTCGTCGCCACCGAGGGCGCCGGGGACGCCGGGGACGCTGGCGGTGTAGAAGTAAGGGGCGCCGGGGACGCCGCCCTGGCCGATGCCGGGGACGCCGGGGGCGCCGGAGACACTGGGGAAGCCGCCCTGGCCAGCGTTGAGGAAGAGGCTGGGCGGGCCAGGCGGGGTGGCGCCCGAGCCAGCCATGGGGGCGCCCAAGACGGCCAAGGCCGCGCGGATCGCGGGCAGGAGCTGGGCAAGGGCGGCAGCCACGACGTCTCGTGCGGCGGCCGTCACCAGGGCGTGGGCCGCCGCGAGGACGTCGTCGAGGAGGGCGCCGTGGGCCGCGGCGACGACCTCGCCGGGGAGGGTGCCGAAGGGAGAAGCCGTGGCGGAGCTAGTCGGCGCGGTGGTAGGAGAGGGCGCGGCGGAGCTGGTCGGCGCGGTGGAGGAGGAGATGGGGGTCGCCAGGGCGGTCGACATGGCGGAGGAGGAGGCGGATGCCATGGCGGAGCCTCCGCCGGCGGCGCAGCGGAGAAGAGAGGGAGGAGGAACCCTAGAACCTTCCACGCTCTGATACCATGAAGGTATAAGGAAATTCAATTCAATTGTATTGCACAATGTGGTAGTACTAATACACACAATGCGCCAGCCCAGTATAGCCCAGTATACTCTCTAACACGAACATATATTTGCATGGCTTATTTGTAGACCTCAAATTCGATGAAGGTTTTCATTTTTGTTGAAAAGTCTATTTAACGGTCGACTAAATTTTTTTATTGTGTTTCAGTTGATCTTGGTACCGTCGGATATGCCAATGCGTGCGTTGTGATTTATGTGCGGGGACTGGATGGGGGTGTTAGCATATATTTTGAACAATAGACTGAAACTTTATTCGAATGAAATATATAACACAGTTTCTCACTCTTTACTTTAAAAAAAAGTTTTTTTTAAAAGAAAGTTCGTCACTAGTTGATCCATCACGATCTCTAGCGGGATCGGCGTTCGACGTATGTAATAAGTTCGCTGCTTACAATTCAGTTTTTGGCTGCCATCACAATCGTTGCGCTCAGTCCAGCCCACGTTCAACTATTTAGACTAACACCTGCTTACATAATCTGCACAGAATGCATAGTTTCCAACAATATATATTTCGCCCATGGAGATGGAGATGGAGATCAACAACCAAGGACGAGGAGATCATTTGCACCATTGACTTCCAATCCAGGCAAGCGCGCTCCTTTCTTCGCTCCCACTGCACAGGACTAGGGGTGGGAATGGGTTTAAAACCACCCCTAACCCGACCCAACCCAGAAAAAAATTGCCCCCCTGCCCACCCCAACCCATTCCATAAATTATATTATTGAAACCAACCCATACATGTCCACGTATGCACTTCCCCCGTTCCAAGCCAACCCGTTTTTTAAATTTGGGTTCAACCCATTTTACCAACCCATTCCACCCCATTTGGCTATCGCAGGTTCACAAAGGCACAACCAATCACCACCACGAAGGCTTGAATAAAATGCTTGCCTTTAAGGATTACTGAATAAAAGCCGAAATTAATCACAAATGCTTGCCATTACTGAAGAAATAGGAATGGGCAAACAAAATCAATGGCGAAGAGAACCGACTTTGACTTGCAGTCTGCACATTCTTTGTTATCACGCAACCGACGAAGGCCTTCCAATACCTGGAAATCAATGGCGAAGAGAAATCAATGGCCAGTGATTACTGTGCCAGCTCACGGGAGCGGGAGAGCGGCGCCGCCGAGGCTGGCCTGGGGCCTGGGGGTGGCGAGGGAGACGAGGACCCGGTGGGGAGGGCGCGAAGGCGACGGCGGCAGATCGGAGGGCAGCTCGAGGGGCGTGGGCGGCGCCGGCCGAGGCTGGCCTGGGGGCAGCGAGGGAGACGAAGGTCCAGCGGGGGGAGGGGCGGGGGGCAGCTCCGGTGGTCCGGTGGCTCCTCCGGTGGCAGGCGAGGAGGGGAACCCTAGCTCCTCCTCCTCCGGGCCGGCGGCCCCTCCGGCGTCCTTCGGCTACTCCTCCAGCTTCTTCCCCTCCGGTCCGGTGGCTCCTCCGGTGGCAGGCGAGGAGGGGAACCCTAGCTCCTCCTCCTCCGGGCCGGCGGCCCCTCCGGCGTCCTTCGGCTACTCCTCCAGCTTCTTCCCCTCCGGTCCGGTGGCTCCTCCGGTGGCAGGCGAGGAGGGGAACGAGGAGGGTCTCCAAGCCGGTGGTTGTGTGGAGTGGAATGGGGTCAAACCCACCGGCTCCACCCTGGTTAAAACCCGTTTCGACCCCAAAAAAACAAACCCGTACCAACCCAAACCAACCCGGTTTCCCATGAAACCCAACCCGACCCCATCCGTGAGCTTCTCAGACCCGTTTTAACCCATCCAATACCAACCCAGTTGATAACCCACCCCATTCAACCCGATTTCTCCAAACCCATTCCCAGGCCTACACAGGACATGACAAGGGAGCTTGAACAGATGCTTGGTAGCATAGAGACTCTCATCGCCGATATGAACGAGTTTGTTATTTTCCTGAAGAACTACCCTCCGATTTGTCGTCAGCCATACAGCATGCACCTGGTGTTGGAAACATGCATGTTTGGTCGCCACGCAGAGATGGAACAGATCATCAGCTTCTTGCTGCAAAGAGATCTGCATCCTAATACTGAAGATAAGTTTGCAGAAGAGAAGCTACCCACCCTGGCAGATGGAGGCATACTCAAGCATCAAAATCGCGCCTTGAAATAAGAAAATACGTTGTTCGTCATTGAACTAGATGGGGACGTTGGTGTTCTCTGCACATGGAGAAGGCTGTTCTCTGCTTCTCATGGTTGCATTCCAGCAGGAAGCAAGATTATAATCACAAGTCGATCCGACATGATCATAGAATTTGGAACGACACAAGCTTTTTGGTTAAACTTTTTGCCTCAAGATGCGAGCTGGTACTTCTTCAAGGTGCTTGCGTTTGGAAGTATGGTTCCTGAAGATCAACCAAAGCTAGCATCCTTAGCGATGATGCTGTTTGAGGAGTACTTTGACATTCATACACTCAAGGGTTTCAGTGGACTTTTCACTGTTTATAGAAACATCACCAGAGTTCTAAGAGCAAATGTTGGCGTACAGCAGTGGAAAGGAATTCTCACATGTGTTAGGAGACATAGGCAGAGAAATCCACTCGAAATTAATGTAGGTACAAGTGATACTGATACTAGGACGGTAAATAAACATATTTATCTTCAAAGAGTGGCCAAACAAACGGAAGAATGTGTGGTTGACAGCCATGTTCGAATAAGGCTTGCTCATGAGGAAATCCCAAAGATAACCATAGATGATATCATTTTAGGAACTAACACACCTCCAAGGAGATTTGAGGTGGTCGTATGGAGATCTCACCTGCCACCCTATTACAGTTACATAGCTACCTGTGAAATCCGCAAGTCGAAGCTTTTGATTGCAGGGAACAAGCACGCTAAGAAGAGGAAGGAGTTATGTTAAACTACTGAAAATAGTTGTATCATCACTTTTCTGGAATCGTCGTGCAAATGTATGTTATCGTCAGACAAACCAATTTGTTGACACTCCCTAGCAGCTGACCAAAGCCATGCAAAGCAATGGGCAAGCCTAAGAGGGAGTGCCCAATATATGAAACTCAATGCTAAGAGATGTTTTATTCTCTGTATATGTGTGTTGGCTTTGCAACGATTTTGCCTCGAATGATTTTCTCTACCGATTATAGATGTTCTCACTCTGCCTTTCATAGGAGATTGTCATACATTCTTGTTCAGACATTCTTGTTCAGACGTTAATGCCCTCAAAAAGATAAAAACATAACGGCTCTAAGGGCAAGAATACAAATAGGATGGTCCATATAACAATCAATTGAAGGGCCGATTTGTAGGATCGTAGGCTAATTTTCCCTTGATCTTACATCTAATATACTAGGTCAATGTAAGTAATTAAATAAAAATAGGAATTAATCAAGATCACAAGAAAACCAATCCGAAAATTAAAGCAAGGATGAGAAAGATTGCACACCGAATCCTGTGTCCTTCATTGATCATATCAGTACATGGTTCATTTACATTGAAGCACTAAAACACTCAAAATCACTTCTAATCTCTCTTTAATAACCACTAATCATTTTTAAAATTTTCGCTAAATTTGTAGCTGACATTAACCTTGAAAACCCTTAAAAAAACCTCCATCCCAAGACCCCTCAAGCGTGTTGGGCCGCTTCTGCGTAGCCTGCTCGCTGCCTGCACACCTGGCCTGCTTGCCACCTGCACAGCCCACTGCCGGCCTGCATGCGTTCGCATAGCCCATCGGCCTGCTCCACACGCACTTGTACCTGCTGCATGCTGCCATTGCTAGGCTGCCTGCACTCATGGCTTTCGGCCCACCTACTGCTCGCTGCCGCATCGCCTACCAGCCCACACGGCCACGCACCCACACAGCCATGCGCACACACATGCATTGCACCGCCCCTTTTTTATTTTTTTTACTACAAATCTTACAAAATCATCCGTCCAATGTTAGTACAAGAAATCACAATATTTCAAATATTAATAAAAAAATCACTAATTTCTCTTTAAAAATCCTCCACAATTTTAGAATTCATCTTAAAAGTATTCTCATCAATTGGAAAATCAGCTCATCAAAAAATCTTCACTCAACACAATTTAATCAAAACACAATATTGATGAGTGGAGGTTATTTCCTAGTAAAGTACAAATGGACAATCCCATGTAGAACCAAAAGTACAATATCCTTCGACATCCTCAAGAAGTCCATGCACGTTCCTAATTCTAAATAAATTAAGATGCTTTTATGGCATGTACACTAAGTATAGATGGCTTCTATTTGTAAGACTGTAATGCAATCTATGTAATCTATAGACAACATTAAAGACATAATATACGATGGTAGAGCTGGCTGCATGCTTTCATAGATAATTTTTCTGACAAAATTTCCTACTTGTCATGTAGAGTTGATTTTTGCATTGGAGGCGATCAAATTTTCTATGTATGTTCTCTCCTTTCCACGTCGTACATGGAAACCATATAGATATGATTTATAGACAACTGACATAGATCATTACACATGCTCTTTACATGACTTCCTTTCTTGTAGGTATATAACAGAGTGCTGAATAAATGATTTGCAATGTTCAACTACAAAATGTTGAATAGATAAAGTAATAGCAACCCACAAAAGTATATATCTCTCCATGCCAAGTGATATTATTCTCGCACATAAGAAAATTGCAATACACATATTTTTAGTATACAAGAAGATTGCAGCACAATACTTCAATGCACACCCGAATCTTATCAGAATCCTTTTTCCCTATTGGTACAATATTAGAAACCCAATCGACATATTTGCATGGTCAAATAAACTTTGCATCCAGCAACCTTTGAATTTCAGCCTTTACCTGATCATAAATTTTTCAACTAATTCTTCTCGGTGCTTGTTTCACTTGCCGAAATCCTGGCTTCATTTTAATCTTATATAGACCGGCTTAGACCAGGCATCTCATGATATTCCCAAGCGAAGCAATCAACCCGATCTTTAAGAATCTGGATAAGCCGATCCTTATATTCCCGCGGCAACTGTTTACTGATGTAAGTGGGCCTTTCTTTACCATCGGTTTCTATATCGACTTTTTCAAGTTCATCAGCCGATATAAAGCCTTGGCCCATCTTAAACTCGATTCCCTCTAGAGCCGCGGTTCCCATAAAAAACCCACGTGTCCCTGAGTTACTGACTGTGCTTTCAGTGTCGTCGGCTTAAAGCCGGATTTACTAAAGCTAATGAAATCACATTTTTCCAAGGGTTTTCTCGATAATGCTTCCAAGTTATCGTAAATTTCAGCACAATCGGTTTCTGCAGTTAAAGATTCCCCTCTAACCACTTCTATCTATTCGCCAATCCACTGGATCAAAATCTGATGCAGGGTTGATGGAATGCAGCAATTGGCGTGTATCCAATCTCTCCCTAACAGCACATTATAACTTCCTTTTTCTTCTATCACAAAGAAAGCTGTTGGGATTGTTTTGCTCCCCACTGTAAGCTCCACCACTAGAATTCCCTTAGCCTCTGTCGGATTTCCAATGAAGTCGCTCAATACCATATTGGTCTTTACCAGATCTTCTGTAGACTTTCCAATTTTCCGACACACGGAGTACGACATTAGATACACAGTAGCTCCACTGTCCACCATCACCTTTGATAGTGGCTTCCCATTGACATAACCCATAATGAAAAATGGCTTCAAGTGTAATCGGGAATTCTCAGGCTTCTTGAATATAGCATATTCCGCTCCAACTACCAGTTCTACAGCAGTCTCCTCATAATCACACATGAATTCCCTAGGCAATATGCAAACCATGTTGATAGCAATCGAGGTTTCATCAGAATCCTTGCCGGCATCAATAATAACAGCCGATCTCAGCTTAGGTCTCCACTCTTGCTTACCCCTGGCTGGTTTCATCGGCTTTACATGCTCCAACAGAGCATCCCTGAACTTTTTTGCCTCCGCCTCCTTTGCTTCAGTGTTTCTCTTCCGCTGCAAGCGTCGTTTCTGAGATTTCGTTATTCCACCCGGGCACCATTGCGGCAATGGCACTTTGGGAGGCCGATGCACATCAGCATTTGCTTTCATCGGAATATCCTCTGACTTCTCACTAGGAAAAATCAGGCGATCTTTTACCGATATTCTCTTCACTAGTGGAATAAACGCGTGATTCATAGGGCAATTCTCGAGAGTAGGGAAAGACATTATTTCTTCCCAACAATATCGAAAAAATGGACAATCCCAATGTTCCATATCCCAATCTTGATTCTTTGAATTCCTTTGATCCGACTCAGGAGTATTTGATCTGATGCTTCTACGAGGCGTATCCCTGACCATCCGATCATATTTTTCCAACAGCTGATTGAAAGTTGGTTCTGGCCTCGGCTTAATAATCGGATTATCTTTTCCATGCCTCACTTCGCGCCACTCACCAGTTCTCTCACCACCTCGTCGGTTTACTGCTCGGAATTTCAATTCTGGTTTTTCTTCCACCACAATCCTCATAGAGCCAACGAGCACTTTAAGCCGATTAGGATTCCCAGAATCATCAGCTTTTCTTTTGACATCAACCATCCCAACAAAGCCGACTGGAAACGGTTCTGTATCGATCTACGAATTCTTTCCTTGATATCGAAGTTGCCCGCTCTCGATCGCTTTTTGCACAACTTGCTTGAACACATTGCACTTATTGATGGCGTGTGAGTAAGAATTATGCCACTTGCAATATTTCCGCTTCTTCAGTTCTTCGAGTGGAGGAATCACATGCCCCTGCTTGAGTCGAATTTGTTTCTCTTGTAATAGATGATCGAAAATCTGATCACACTTAGATGTGTCAAAGGAATATTTACTCTTCTCAGAGTTCTTTGGTTTTATCCACCCAACCTCGAATTCTTTCTTATTGCTCACCCATTCAGCAACATAGGCATCAACGTCTTCAGCATCGGAATCATCTGAGCCTTCAACCTCATCAGCATCAACAACATTGATAGCTTTGTCTTTACCCTTATTATTTTTACTACTCCGATACTCCTTCTGGCCTGGGTAGGAATTGTCTGAGAATCGGCTTTCGTATAGCGCGATCTTATGAGCCAGGTGAGAAATATCAGCAAATTCTTGATTGCCCACCTTCTTCTGATTAACGGGTAATAAACCCTTGAAAGCCAATTCTGCTAATCCATTGTCGGGCAGTGAAAGGCTATAACATCGGTTTCTCACCTTCCTGAACCGACGTAAATAATCATTTACCGATTCTCTGAATTTCTGTTTGATCATCATAATATCGGTAATTCTAGCTTCATTCTCCCCAGAGTAAAAATACTCGTGAAACTTCTTCTCCAGATCTGGTCAGGATGTGATACTGTTTGGAGGGAGTGAAGTGAACCAGTTAAATGCCGATCCCGATAGTGACAAAGGGAACAATCGGCATTTAAGTGTATCCTTTGAAGCAGCCTCTCCACATAATGCAAGAAATCTAGCAACGTGTTCACGTGTAGAGGTGTTATTGCTTCCGTTGAACTTGGCGTTTGCGAAATCAGGAACTCGATATTTATGAGTAAATTTTGTTTCATTGAAAGCCGATGGATACGGCATGGTATAATGTGGAGCAATCTTAGGAGTGTTGAACCCACACTGTTTCATCGTGTTGTACACCAGGTTCCTCGTCATCTCCTCTAGATTCTCATTCATCCCATAGTTAACCGGCCGATAGATCAGATCTAGTACCGGAACTATAGCCTGATTACTCGGTATCGCCTAAATCGGGTTTGGGTTAATTGCCCCTAGCGCAGGATTGAAAATTTGATTCGGGTTAGCCACCAACGGAGGATTTGGCTGAAGAGCCACAGCATGCGACAGTCCTAACGGGGTATTTTCGATCTGGGTATGAGGTGGATATCGGTTCCTTGGAGGGGTCTGGCCAGTCATAATGTTATGCAATGCAGCGCTAGTCCCCTCTTGCACGATCCGCCCTAAAACCGATGATTGATCCAGCATCGATCGGTAAACGGAACTATTAATCTGATCTCTTATAACTTCGGAAAAATCACCAGTAAGCAACGGATCTCCAATGGAAGTTTTTGTGATCTTGCCACTACGAGTTTTCCGATAGCCTGTTAGCATTCTTCTCTTGTTTTCGTCATGGATCTCAGCGAGCCTATCTTCAATTTCTTTTATCTGATCAGGGCTCAATTCATCAAACGTCACAGCCTCAGCAGCGAGCTTAAGTGCCTCCAGCGCCGCCTCGGCATCGGTGCGTGTCATCTTGTTGACCTTGATTCTTGGGGTCCCACCAGGCGTGCCAAAAAGTGTGTTGACACGAAAAAGTGAGATCTTCGCGAACACACATGCAGAAGCGTCAAGTCTGGGCTTGTGTCGCAACCAAAAACCAAGCGTGCCAATCAATTTGACCTGTAAATTGACAAGGAGTAAATTGTCAGTGACTTGGCCGTAATCGGCTTTATGAAACAGCCGGATCAGGTTTTGCTCAATCGGCTTTAGAGAATCCGATTGAAATTCTATCAGCTTAATGCCTGATAGAGCAGCGAATATGAATGAATATTCAAGTACAAATCTTTTAATCTCTTTTGGGTATTTTATTGGTAAAATTAGCAATTAATCTTTAGATCAATTCATTGGATTAAATCAAGGAATAGATAGATGTAAATCGATAAACCGATTTAAAGGTTTAGGACTAATATGGGTAAGTACAACGTTGATCGGTAAAAAACTACACATGCAAGATCCTAAAACGGGCATACGCAAGATCGATCAAACGAGGCAGTTGCATACATCGAATTCAAGAAAAACATATAGAGTGATCACCAATCAGCATTGCAGGATAAACACATATTACAGATCGATTGAACGAGACAGTGTAACATGCGAGGACACGTTAAAGATCGGTAAAACCCGAGACAGTTTAATATGCTTTGTATACATGAGATCAAGACAATACAACCATGCATACGGGTTACAAGAAGAGAATCGATTATCTCATCGAGATAGCTCTACCTGCGAGTTGAAGCCTTTCGACGAAGTCGATCGGATTAGAGAAAAAGTAGTTGTGTTTTGTATATGTTGTATATCTTTTTCGCGAGACTTGAGACCTATTTATACTATTACAGAACCGAAACCGATACAACCTATTTTACCGCGTCGTGGAGGATGTCTTCTGATCAGAGCGTAGCTCTTCCAGAGTCTTGTAACTATCAAAATTTCTCAATACGCTTTTCCTCTGTCAATGAAGCCCATTTTCTGATTTGGCCCAGTAATTCCGATGAAAATAGCTACTTCGTAATATCCGATTTTCCTGCCAAATTTGGTTGTCAACAGGCATCAGCTGTCAAGACCCTTTTTAAAAACAGCGTCCATGCAAAGAACTAGCACTTGGAGGGCGTCCACTGCTTCCAGATTAACGCTAGTGCTGTCGGAGATGATCTTCCAGTGAAGGAGCGAATAGTGTAGTTCCCATCTGCGGAGAAATGCCAAACGGCTCGGTCCTGGTGGTTCGGACGGAGCGTAGCACGACTGATCCTTTGGCAGAGTGAGACCAGCTCCACGACGAGGTTGGGAGCAAAATTCCGCTGTAGGTCCAACAGCCAGTTGTTATTGTGCAGGGCCTCGGCGACTGTGCGATTTTTTCGTGTGGAGCTGGTCACTTTCTTTGAAGATTGCCCGAAGAGCCAAGTGTCGGTCCATAAAAGAAAGGTGACTCCATTCCCAAGAATCAACTCAGTGCAAGCTCTGAAGAATGCCGCGTCAGTAGGGTCTACCCGATCCAGCGAGACGAGGCACAATCTGGGGGAGCCGGATTTGGCTAGCCAAAGCCAACGCAATTAAAGGGCGCGGGCGAAATTCTTCAGGACGGGCATCCCGAGCCCCCAAGGGTAGCCGTGGAGCAGACGAGTTTCCAATAGACACGACACCCACCTGCCGCAACATTGTCATTCCCACGCCAAAGCCAGGCGCGACGCAGTTTGTCGATTTTCTGAAGGACCGAGGTAGGCGGAGAGATCACTGATAGGGTGTAGGACGGTAGGGCCGAGAGAACCTGCTTGAGCAGGGTGAGTCTGCCTCCTTTTGACATCATTTTCCCCCGCCAGCCAGGTGGCCAGCTATCTTGTCGATTAGAGGTTGGAAGTGCACGTGCTTTAGCTTCCTGATGGCGAGTGGAAGGCCGAGGTATGTGATGGGGAATGATGTTCGTCGCGCAGGTAGGTCGGCGAGTATGTCGTTAAGGTTAAGCGCCTCGCACTCGATGGGCACGACCTGACTCTTTTCGAAGTTGATGAGGAGACCAAAGATTGCGCCAAATCTCTGCAAAATCTGTGCCAACGCCGAGATCTCTTGCTTGATCGGCGCCACGAAGATTGTAGCATCGTCAGCGTAGAGCGAGATACGTAGATTAGCAGGGATGCCTCGAAGCGGTGAAAGGACACCCTGCTCAGTGGCGATGTGCAGAAGATGCTGCAAGGGTTCAATTGCGAGATTGAAAAGGAAGGGGGATAACGAGTCTCCCTGGCAGAGCCCTTTACGGTGCATGATGAAAGGGCCTGGGAAGCCATTGAGGAGGATTTGGGAGGAGGAGGACCAAAGAGAGGAAGCGATCCAATTCCTCCACTTATCGCCAAAGCCACGAGCACGAAGGTTGTCTAGAAGATAGGGCCAAGAAACTGAGTCAAAGGCTTTTCGAAGGTCTAGCTTCAGCAGGAGGGCTGGCGTGCCAGATCTATGGAGAAGTTTGGATTTACTTTGTACAAAAAGAAAGTTATCTTGTATGTGGCGCTTTTTTATGAAGGCACTCTGGCAAGGGAAGATGAAATCACCTATGAAACAGGCTAGGCGAGTGGAAAGAATTTTGGTGAATAGCTTCCCAAAGCTGTGGATAAGACTGATGGGTCGATAGTCTGAGGCTGAAACGGGGTCTTTTTTCTTTGGGATGAGGGCAATCAAGGCTGAGTTGAGACTTTGTGATGCAGTGCGACCGTGGGTGAAAAGGCACTGCAGGGCCGCAAGAACATCAAAACGAATAAAATCCCAACAGAGCTTGAAGAAGACCTAGGTGAAACCGTCTGGCCCGGGAGCTTTATCATTAGGCATTGCCATCAGGGTGTCGTGGAGTTCTTCAAGGGAGAGGGGCGCCTCGAGGGACGAAAGGTTAGATGCTTGGAGGCCGAGATTGCTCCAGTTGAAGGTGAAGGAGTCAGGTGTGGTAGAATGCGGTGCCCCGAAGATGGAGCTGAAATAGTGGTGCAGAGAGTCAGCCATCTCTTCGTGGTTGGTAAGGGGCCCACGATCAGTGAGTAGAGTGTGGATATAGTTCCTGCGGCGCCGTGAGTTTGCCAGAATGTGGAAGTATCTTGTGTTGGCATCCTCAAGCTTGAGCCAGTTAAGCCTTGAGCGTTGTTTCCAACGGATTTTTTCAATAACGGCTAGGCCCAGAACACGAACCTTGAGCGTCCGCCGTAGCGAGACTTCCGGGGGGAGAGCAGGCCAGGTGTGCAGGCAACGAGCAGGCTACGCAGAATGATTTTGGGATGGAGGTTTTTTAAGGGTTTTCAAGGTTAATGTCAGCTACAAACTTAGCGAAAATTCCAGAAATGATTAGTGGTTATTAGAGAGAGATTAGAAGTGATTTTGAGTGTTTTAGTGCTTCAATGTAAATGAACCATGTACTGATATGATCAATGAAGGATAGCAACCCACAAAAGTATATCTCTCTCCATTGCATGTGATATTATTCTCGCACATAAGAAAATTGCAATACACATATTTTTAGTATACAAGAAGATTGCAGCACATACTTGCAGTATATTGCGCACATGTTCGATAATAAGAAAATTAACCACGTTTGAGACTATTATCTAGATAGCGTTTCCTCTTGACTACTTTGGCTTGAAGCTCCCGAATCTCGCAAGTATAGATGTCGGAATTGTACGGCGGTATCTGAGACCTCCATGCTAAAACCTTGAATGTCCCAAGGGGCTTGGTGTTTCCGGCCACAACGTCTTGAAATGTTATCTTCGGAAGGTCCTCTTGGGAGCATGTCTGATACTGATCAGAGACAAAGAGATCTTCAGTAGCTGCGCCCATTCTCCGAAGGTACATATTAGGTTTGTCTGTGCGCAGGAGGTCGCTTGGATGCCCGCCAAACTTGGAGAGAGCTTTCTGCACGTACCCTCTCACAAATGCGAGAACCTTGCACCATAAATGGATGTCAAAATTGGTTCTCAGTAAGAGAGAGATGCATATTGCAGCGGTGAACGATCTGTTCTGGGTCTTGGCCATCTCCATGGCCAAATATGCAAGCTTTGGGTGCAACTCAGGGTCTGTGCTTCCAAACGTAGTCACCTTGAAGAAATACCAATATGCCTCATCAGAAAGAGGCTTCAGGGTTGCATTGGTGGGTAATTTTATCGAAGTGACGGACGAAGAAAACGGACGGAAACTCTATTCTCTTTAATATTAGGTAGAGAGTAGAGATATTGTGTCGGTTTGTATCTAGTCCGTGCCTTGCACGATAAGTCTAGTCGGTTAGTTATTTTAGGTAACTAAGAGATAGAGTCCATGTCAAGTTATTGGATTAGCCGGTACATCATCAGTATAAATAAGAGCCCTGGTGCGGCGTGTAAAAGACCTCTCTTCAATCAATCAATAATGCATCTACTATTTCGTCTACCTTTTACTCTTGTGCTATGAATCCGATCGATCCGCTTGTATCGGTTTTCAAAGTACATCACGCCGGCGTCTACTGTCTCGACTAAGATCGATCTTCTCTCCGTCAACTCCCTCGGTAGGGACTGCCTCGGTTCAGTCCGATCTCCTCGCCGTCGGTATCGGAATACTATCTAGCTCTTGGCGGCATTGCTGCGCATCGCAGTCCGCTAGAAGGAGTTAGGTTTCGTCTGGAATACTATCTCTCGGTGGCATTGCTGCGCATCGCCGTCCGCCGGAGATGTTAGATTCCATCCTGCTCCATCGGCTCGGTGTTTCATCGTTAAGCCGATCATTGGTTTATTTTCAAGCTATCAGTAAATCGTCATTGCTTCGTCGGTATCTTGCCTATCTGAACCCTTGCCAATTGTAAAAGGTCAAATCGGCTGGCACGTCCTCGCAAAGCCCGATCCCCTGAGTTCGGCTGTAGTTGGTGCCGGGAAACCACTTTTCCGCGTCAACAAGCGGTGCCGGTGGTGGGGGGACTAAAAAGCTAATTAGTTAGCATGGGAGGGGGCTGGCGGTGAGACACCATTGGAGACAGGAAAATGGAGTCAGGGTGGGGAGCGAAGAGCAGAAGAGGGATGTCATGTGTCAAAGAAGAAGACGCGTTGCTACTGCTGCAGGCGGAAGGATAAAGTGTGTTAGGGTCTAGTCCTATACTGAAAGTTGATATATACGGGAAAGCAAAACATATAAGAAAAGAGTACCCTGACCTATCGGGTTACTCTTTAATTTGGGCTTTGGTTCTGGGCTTTGGTGGAGGGCCCTAAGGGCTAAGGCCATGTTAAACCGCTGCACACTCTTAAACTGATAATAAATGGTATCAAAGCTGAAGTTCGAAAACCACGAACTGTTCCGGGGTCGCATAGTGGTCGCGGCCTATGACTCGATATGTGACGAGTGAGACTTTTGGATTTAGTTTCACGTCAGAAAATGATGACCGGTGACCACAAGATATAAAGTGGGATATATATCCCTCATCCATCATGAGTGTTTTGAGATGGGTTAGAGCTGGCTCGAGGCCTCTAGGTTGGTTACCTTACCACAAATGGTGGGGATATTACCGTCGATCCAGTAAAATGAAAAGAAACAAACAATTGATTATTAGCTTCTCCCTTGTTCTGATAGTACGTTACATGAGAGGCACGCAAATTGACCGAAGCAAATCAGCCCAGGCTGCAAAATGGTCGTGTACTCGTGTCTGTTATATTATGCACAGGTAGCGCCTGGATTCGGGGCCAAATATTGCATATATGCATCCTTAGGTTAGCTCGACGAGATGCATGGACCTATCCTCCATGCGGATGCAGCTGGCACGGGGCGATACGTATACGTACGCAGGCTGTGTGTGTCGCGTGTATGTACGTCTCGCTTCCACCGCCACGGCTGACCTGCGTTCCGCCAGCCGGCCGGCGATGACCTCGCCCTCACATGCATGTATCCGGCCGGCTGTGCGTGCGTGGCCGACGTGCACGTACGTACTGCATGGGATAAGCTCCAGCTGCCATGCAGTACGCACGTGCACGTACGTGGCCAACGTGCGTACCACAAGTACAGCCCGGCCAGCGGCCGCATATACAAGCAAAGCTGTGACGACTTACTACATCGATCTCGTGCTTCAAGGCCGGGAAATTCAACATCAGAGGGGCTTGCAAAGTCTTCTTTCGTGGAAGGAAAAGGATCGATCCATCGATCGATGCACGCAAGGACGCATGGGTCCACCTCCCTCCTCCTGGGTATGTATGTATATATCCAATCGTCGACGTGTCCGAGTGGCTCTATCGTGTGTGCGAGGGCAGTGTAGTAGCGGGACCAAGCATGTCATGTGTTGTGCTGTTTCGCACACCCAATAAGTCCACTTTGCCGAGGAATATATACATAATCCTCCTGACAATGACACTCATCTAGATATATTACTCCCCCCGTCACAAATGTAAGGATTTTTAGGTCCCAAAATTTGGATATAAATATAAAAAATTATGGCCTAATAATCTATCAAAATAAACATGATTTTAATGCTGCCATTTATGGTACGGTGTCAATGAATAGGTAGGATTTAATTGACGGGGTGCATATGCGCTTTTTTTCTTCTTGCTTAAGTTACCTAAAATTCTAGAAATTTTTGCATTTGTGGACCGAAGGAGTAAGATAGGTGATAGAGCCCATAGGACAATTGGAGATATATATGCTCCGGTCGATCCTGGTTGCATACACTCAAGGCGCGCGCATGCATGACTGTCCTCAATGGTACATCCACTATCTACCCCAGTTGCAGCAGAAAGGATTTTGCTTGGGGCCGGGCTATATATATATATATGTCGCTCTCGACGCTCGTGTTCTTATCCTTCATCGTCTTCTTTCTTTCCTAGATAGATATTTATATGCTTGCTGTTATATAGACTATATATTGCATGTCGGCGATATGGTCACTATTTCAAAATGGGTGTCCTTTTTCCATGACAACTCAAAGGGAAAACGTGCAAGTCGGCAATAGACACTGTTCTACAATAGATACTATCGAAATGGACTTGCAAGAGGCCCGCATAAGCTCATGGACTACAGAACGGATAGTCACCCACTGAACCCAAATGTTCAGACCACTTGACCCTCTTGTGGTTGTTTTACATGTCTTTTTATGCCAGTGGTCGCAATAATCAGGGTATTTAGGAAAAGTGAACAATCACAAAAGCTCATCTGGCCCGTTATATCACCGAATTAAACAGATGTCCCTGCAACTGTCTGTCATAAGGAAATCACAAATGGGGGAATACCAAAACGATGTTTGTGATATGTTTTGCATTACAATAACCATCCAATAATTATGAGATGGAAACTTCTCCGGTGCTTGCGAATAATATGGACCGTTCATCCCTTCGGATCGGACGATGCACAGTAATAGATATGAAGGCAAAGGTACAAAGGTACCGACGAAGGTACACAGGTACGGAGGGTAACTAGATCATTTCACATCAAATTAATTAGGGGCAAAGCCGCCTTCTCTCTGTCGACCGGCGTCAGGGAGCACCACCGGTACTCGCCGGAGAAGTATTCGTACCGCCGCGGCGGTCATCATCCCTTCCGGCGCGGCGTCAATCACTCTCAGCGTCGGGGTCATCAGCTTATGATCTCAGAAAGATGGAACAACGAAGCTCCCTTCACTAACAAATATGGAGTACTCCGATTTCATTTTCCAAATTGGCTTCGAATAGGTTCAATGAGTCATGAATTATCTGCTCCGATTGCGCTAGCCAGGGGCTTCAGTGTCGACGAACGCCTGCTGCGCTTCTTGCCATACAAGCCGATTCATTGTCCGATCGTAAACAGTGCTGTAGAAAACCTGCCCGATATTTTCATTCCTTGAGCCGGCGCCTCGTGGCGGCGCGGCGGCGAACAGTGCGCCTGGCCGGACGGCGTAAGCTTGCGGTGGGTCGTCCGGTGGGGCGGCGTGGGCGTGAGCCGGACGGTGGCCATGGCCAAGGCCGCCGGTGCCGACGCCGACGTCTTCTTGACCGTCCTCACTAATTACCCACTAATCCTCAACTAATTACCCAACTGCCACTCGTTACAAATTTTTCACTTCCTTAAATGCCCTTCTATGATCGACGGTCCACGTCGAGGTACCTCGCAAACACCGGAGCAAACCTCTTAATTTAATATAAAATTATTTGTTTCAACTATTTTGGAGTGGTCTGGGAGGTGGTTTTGTCACTGTCTTGTAACATGGCAATGACATGACGGCCTCCTACATCTCAACCTATCGTTGATAACCAAGAGATCCGCCTATAAGCCACTAATCACTCACCACATGGACAATACCACCACAAAAATTGTCATGGGGTTGTTTGCGCTAGTTTTGGGTATGAATCAGCGGGTTTTGGGTATCAATCAGCGTAGATTAGGGCCTTGTTTGTTTCAGCTGAAAGTTGCAGAAAACTTTAATTTGAAAAATCTGTGACCCCTCAAAAGATGTCTCAGAGAATTAAAAAAATTATGGAAAAACATTTTACGAATTATAAGGAGTACTATTTAAAATCTCACAAAAATGACTACAAAGTATTGCATCATTTGGCTTATTCAAAAACAACAATTTTTTATTTAATTTAATTTAATTTAAGACGAAACACAAACAAGGCCTAGGTGTTTTGAAGCTTTGAAAGGTAGTCCACCCAAAAAAAAAAAGGTTTGAAAAGTCTCAGAGAAACAGTTAATTAACGAACATAGTAAATTATTGGTGATGCATGTAACTGTTGCAATCATGTTGGAAGAAAGACGGAAGGGAGGTGAAAAGACGGTGTTCCCTTTTTATTTAGTTTACTTTTCTTTATTATTACTGAAGATACGTTTGCTTTCTTCTCAGAAGATGCGTGAGAAAATCAGAACGAGGCAGTGGGCAGATGCAGTGCCGAGAGCCCGAGAGTCAGCTCGAGTAGTGGAACAGTTTCACACCTACGAGATTTTATTCCTTGCAAAGCGAACGAATGTGTGTGCAAGAAACTAAAATTTCCTAAACAATTGGACACAAATTAAAAGTTCATGCGGAAATGCAGCAAATTAAAAGCAACCTGGCCGGCCGGCTTTTCACGCTTGACTACTTTTTGACCAGCTGCAGCTGCAGTTGGCAGCTGAGAGGCTAGCTACCTTGCTGGTACATGCAAGACAGAGAGAGACGTACTGCATCCCAGGTGAAATTAAGACAGTACTTAGTGTCACTGTAATTTTCCTCCGGAAGATCGATCCACAGCTTAGGCCAGGTTAATCAGTGAGCACCAGCATGGAGGCAATCGTTCCTGGTATCATAGGCGAGCTTGCAGGTAGATCCATATATATCACGAAATTTCTATGCACTTTTTTTTCCACGTCATCATACGTCGTACATGGAAACAATATAGATATGACTTAAAGACAACTGACATAGATCGTTACACATGCTCTTTATAAGACTTCCTTTCTTGTAGGTATATAACAGAGTGCGGAATAAATGATTTGCAATGTTCAACTGCAAAATGTAGAAAAGATAAAGTAATAGCAACCCACAAAAGTATATATATCTCCATGCCATGTGATATTATTCTCACACATGAGAAAATTGCAACACACATATTTTTAGTATACAAGAAGATTACAGTACATGTTTGCAGTATACCGCACACGTTCGATAATAAGAATATTAACCACGTTTGAGACTGTTATCTAGAATTGTAGATAGCGTTTCCTCTTGACTACTTTGTCTTGAAGCTCCCGAATCTCGCAAGTATAGATGCAGGAATTGTACGGCGGTATCTGAGACCTCCATGTTAAAACCTTGAATGTCCCATGGGGCTTGGTGTTTCCGGCCACAACGTCTTGCAATGTTATCTTCGGAAGGTCCTCTTGGGAGCATGTCTGATACTGATCAGAAATAAAGAGATCTTCAGTAGCTGCGCCCATTCTTCGAACATACATATTAGGTTTGTCTGAGCACAGGAGGTCGCATGGATGCCTACCAAACTTGGAGAGAGATTTCTGCACGTACCCTCTCAAAAGTGGTAGAGCCTTGCACCAGAAATGGATGTTAAAATTCGTTCTCAGTAAGAGAGAGAGGCATATTGCAGCGGTGAACGATCTGTTCTGGGTCTTGGCTATCTCCATGGCCAAATATGCAAGCTTTGGGTGCAACTCAGGGTCTGTGCTTCCAAACGTAGTCACCTTGAAGAAATACCAATATGCCTCATCAGAAAGAGGCTTCAGTGTCAGACCCTGTGTTGTTCCAAACTTCATGATCTTGTCAGATCGACTTGTGATGATCATTTTGCTACCACTTGTAGCCCACCGTTTATAAGCAAAACACAATATTTTCCATGCATCTTGATCCAGGTCCCCAAACACCTCAACAACGATTAGCGACCTCAAATTTTCTTCTGAGCTATCATTTTGATGCGTCATTGCATATCTCTCTCTCAGAGCAGCTAGCTTTACATCTTTAAAGTCATCTTCAGTCAAGAAAAGAATCTGAGAAAAACGATCACGAACTCTTTCATCCTTGCAGACATGAGCAATTAATGTGCTCTTTCCAACACTCCCGGGACCAACGATCGGCAAAATATCAAATTCATGGTCACCATGAGGTTGTGTGCACAGCAAAAATCTAATCACCGATTCCATTTCCATTTGGCGGCCAAACATGCACTTGTCCAATATGAGATGCATGCAATAAGGCTGGCGGTACAGACGCGGGTAGCTTTTCAAGAACACAACCAGCTCGCTCATGTCAACAATCATGGCGTTCAAATCATCGAGCACCTCTTCAAGCTCTTCTACGGACCTAGAGGCGAGCTCACCACAGACAACAGAAAGGAAGATCTCCATCCGGGCAGCGCGTGAATGAGAGGATGAACCGTGGGCCGTGCAAAATGTGGTATGCGTGTGAAGTCCATTTCGTTGCTCTTGACTTGTCGGTCTTTGCTTACTTTCTTTTTTTAGGAAGGAAACAGATTTATTCCATCTAGATATATCCTCTTACAAAAGGGGCCCTATCCGATAATAGAATTATTACAAAGACAATATCTAAGAGCTCAAATATAAAAAAACAAAAATGTTGAGTGAATATTTTAAATATTGTGTGATGAAGTGATTTTCCAATTGAACTAATGATTTTTGGTGATATTTGGATATATATATATATATATATATATATATGATTGATTTTGTAGGAAAGAAGAAAGCTGAATAGAAAAAGAAAAGGTGAAGAAAAAGATAGAGAAAAGGTGTGCATGCACAGTGCGTGTGGTGCTGTGTGCACATGCAGGCAGCCGGCGCAGGTCAAGGAAGGAGGCGCCTTGCGTGGCCCAGCGGGGCAGCCGGCCCAGTGCGGCTGGGAGGCAGCGGCGGGACGGCCCAGGTGGGAGCGCACCAGGCCGAGTTGCAGTAGAAATTTGAGCCCGAGTTGGTTTAGAATTACTTTCACTATATAAAGGGACGAGCCCGAGTTGGTTTAGAATTACTTTCACTATATAAAGGGACGAGGAGGCTCGCAATTAAGAGGAGTTTTAGGGTTTCCACGTGTTAATTACGGCTACGAAAATTAGGAAAATTTCATAGGTGATTAGAGAAGATTAGAGAGATTAGAGGAAGATTAGAAGAGATTTTTACAGAGAAGAGAGGCAGATGAGCGAGGAGTTGTGTTAGGCTTGCAGAAGCTGTAGCAGGGCAGTAGACGTCGTGTGAGGTGTAGCCTAGATCTGTACTTCTTTGTAAAAGGATTTGATTGGGGAGGAGCGCCCGGAATCATTGCCTCGTAGATATAGGCAGGTGCCGAACTGCGTTATCAAAAGTGTGCGTCTCTGGTAATGTTTATCTAGTCTTGCATGAATATTTACTTTCATTGATTGCTTCCGCTGATTAGGGGTATTTATCGCCTACGATCCTACACAAAACATTCACAGTTGTTTATAATAAGTCGCAAAAACATCACAGGGATCCAGCATTGCCACCAACTCTGCTTCTTCATGTCTCGACCATATATGAAAGCATATTATAAATATCAATATCAAAAAATAAACAAGACAGCTTATAGATCTAACTCAAGGTTGAAGGAGCAACACCAAATCCCACTGCTATCTCGTCAAGTACAACTGGCTAACGGGTATCGATAAATATCACTGCTGGTTCATGGATTAAATCGACAATGATAGAGAGACCATCATCGTCAATTTATACTATAAACAGTATTAATTGTTATTATCACTAGTATCATTTATTTACGATTCCTCGATATTACAGCCGGTTTGGAGTGTCGTGAGTGATGGGGCGTCACGTAGCTAGCAGTGCTACGCTGCTGTTATTCTCCGGCTGACTGGCTCGGGTTCTTCTACGCGTTCCATCGGGCAGGTGCCTGCAATGCATTCCTACCGGATCGAGAGACTTTGGGATCCCGTCGTCGTCGTCGTCGTCGCACGTGCCACCAATAACCATTGCCGCCGAGCGGCATCGTCAGGCCACCACTGGAGTACGTGCTGCCCAATTCCATTGCCCATTGGGCTGATCGATCTGATCACGTTAAAATCATTATCGAGACACACAAAGCGTTTGGTTTGGCTTTATGATTCTTGATTTAGTACTTTGCAGAAGCAGGAGGCAGCTTCATCAATTGGTTCCAGGTGGTATTACGTACGGAGTAGATGCTTATTTGGGCTAGCGCTAGCTTCCAAATATATAAAACCGCCTTACCGGTAGTAAAATCGCTGAAGTACATAACATTGAGCCTTAATTATGATTTAGACAGAAACAATGCGTGCTTATGATCGTTTTGGACTGAAACAGTAGTGTTTATGATTTGACTCCAAGTTTGAATACACTGCTTAACAATCTATTCCACATGCCCTCGTCGACACGTTCATATATATCCTGCATCTTTGCTCATACCAAGGCAAAATGCAATTTCTTCCTTAACCAACCTAAACCATCCATCGCGGAAACAAAGTTATAATGATGGTTTCAAACTAGCCCTGCAAGTGGATTAGAAACTGTCGTCGAAGTGTCTCAGACAGTACTTCGAGTGTCTCCCCAAGATGGAAATATCACTAAGAACGACAGGGTTTTGAAACTAGAGACGCAATGATTGGTTAGGAATAATTGCTCTACCCCCAATAAATGGGGTGCTCATGTATTTATAGGGGTCGATAATTAGGGTTTACATCTTGAATGTGGAAGACATTTCTGCCCTCACATCTGGACCATTGATACGAAATCAACGATCCTTACAACGAGCGATCCTTTTTATTGTATGCGAAAAACCCTAACTACCCCTAACTTCTTTCTGGCCCTTAGTGAAATATTGGGCTGAATTACAATAGGCCCATCTTCTAGTAGCCATATTCAAGGCTCATAACACTTGCTTGGCCTGGTTATCACTAGGCCTTCTCATCCATGAGGGATGATATCTTCGGGTGATTTAGTCCTTGCCCTTGTCAAAGTATCTTCGGAAAATTCCTTCGTAACTCTCCTCTTCGTGTTCGTTCCGAAGATACTCCGAGGATCTTCGGAACCTTCGGGCTCATCACGTTTGATCATCTTCGGGATTTTTGCCACAATCTTTGGGAAAAGGGGTAAGCATTCCTACAACAGAAGCCCCTTGCAGCCTCGGCTCGCCTCGGCGTGGTGATGGGCTGCCACTCAAAGATTGATCCCTTTTCACCATGCTGCGGCGAAAATACCGAAGATCCTGGTCCTCTCTGCAATACACTTCAGAGTTTAAAAGTTAGCCAATTTTGCTTAGAAATTCGAGCGACTCATTTATTATGGTGGGCCCACACTCCCCCAGATGTAACGGTTGGTGTGACCTAACCGTACTCTTTTTGAACCGCGCGCCCATGGGAACAGTGGTAACACGCTCCACATGTCAACTCCAGGAGGCGCGTCGTTTAGAATTCTTTTCGTGGGAAAAAATAAAAATTTTACCATGGGTTGCTCGTATTCTGGCCGTTGGTGACAACACGCGTCACCCATCCAGCGGATGATCTTTCCCATAAATACCCCCCGGATGGGGATTTTCACATTTTACGCTTTCATTTTCGCCAAAGGACTCTCTCTCTCTTCCCCGTCTTCTTTCGCTTCGACGCTCGCAAAAACCGCCTTCCACTGCAGCTCCGCCACCAAAATCCCCCGCCGATGAGGAGTTTTCTTGCCGCCGCACCCGCGCTCCTAGTCTCCGGCTGACTGGCTCGTACGATCATGAGGTGTGATCGTGTCAAATACGTTCTTCTACTCGTTCCATCGGGCAGGTGCCAGCAATGCAATCCTACTGGCCGTCGTCGTCGTCGGACCACCACCAATCACCATTGCCGCAGCACTGGAGTACGTGCTGCCATTTGCCCACTGGGCTGATGGATCTGATCACGTTAAAATCATTCTCGAGACACACAAAGCATTTGGTTTGGCTTTATGATTATTGATTTAGTACTTTGCAGAAGCAGGAAGCAGCTTGATTAATTGGTTCCAAGTGGTATTACGTAGATGCTTATCTTCCAAATAAAACCGCCTTCCCAGTAGTGAAATCCGCTGAAGTACATAGCCTTGAGCCTTAATTATGATTTGGACAGAAACAATGCTTATGATCGTTTTGGACTGAAACTGTAGTGTTTATGATTTGACTCCAAGTTTGAATACACTGCTTAACATTCTAATCCACGTGCCCTCGTCGACACGTTCATATATATCCTGCATCTTTGCTCACACCAAGGCAAAAGGCAATTTCTTCCTTAACCAACCTAAACCATCCATTGCGCAAACAAAGTTAAAAATTAACCTATACCCGAACCCGAAAATACCCACAGATTCAAACTCGCGCCCATACCCAAACCCGACGGGTACCCGAACCCAAAAATATACTGGTAAGAGGGTGGTGCGGCAGGGGCAGCGACGCCGCAACGGCGGTTGACGAGGAGAGGTCGATGGAGCCGGAGAGGAAAGAAGGGAGGGGAAGAGAGAAGCTCACCCGTGGCGGCGAGGCGGCGTCGGCGTGCTATGGAGGCTGACGGGGTTGAGGGGCAGGGCGGCGCTGGCACTTGGAGCTTGGGGGTGGCTCGGCGGCGGCACGGCCCAATGCGGCTGCAACGGAGGTAGGTGCCGAGGCGGAGAGCCGGAGCCGAGGGAGGGAGTGGGAGAGATCGAGAGAGACCGAGGGAGTGGCGGCGCCCCAATGGGATTGGGGACTAGAGTTCGGGCTTTGGGGTGTGGCCGACTGGGCGGCGAGGCGAGGGATTGGAAGCAGCTTTTGAAGAAACCCTAGGTGCACGGCACGATACTAGCACGCCGGCATGCATCATTCCACCCCTGAATGTGTAGAGGCGTTGCCGCTACAGTGGGCGTGCTATTGATCGATGAACCCCGACCTACGTCGAGCTTCACAGACCTTCGGCTCAAGCTTCGCTGATTAGGCAACCGCTCACCCACCATGTGGGCAAAACCACCTTTGAAACCGCCGCGGGTGTTATATGCACATTTTTCTTTGTTTTATGGGGTAATATAGCTGGTTTTATAATCTAAGAGGTTAAATAGACGAAACACCATAGTTTAGAGGTGTAGAAAATACTTTTTTGAAAAAAATTATAATATTTTTTCAATCTTTAGCCTCCTGATTTTTTTGGGGGGTGAGATTTCATTGTGAAAGTATCAAGTGACGAGTGACCACGGTACATGGCATCTCTCAGTAAGATCAGCGGCGCACTGGAGCGTCCCTTGATCTGTTGTGTGCTGGCCGGGCCGGCTGCCTCTACTATGTCTAAGAATTCGCTTTGAATTTTTGTACATGTATAACAAGAAATAAATAGATCCTCGTGCGCGGTCCCATTTGTTTACTGAACCGTCGCCGTCTGTCTTTTTTTGTTTTTGTTTTTGATCAAAATGGGAAGAATAAAATAATGGCGGCTAGGCAAAATAATGAAGGTTTTCATTTTTGTTACGTCCTGCTTTTTAGTTTCGCGCCCACCACAACTTGACCGTTGGGGTATGTTTCATGTAACTCTTCCTATTTTTAAATATTGAAAAGTCTATTTAACGGTCGACTGAATTTTTTTTATTATGTTTCAGTCGATCTTGGCACCGTTGGACGTGCCGATGCGTGCGTTGTGATTCGTGTGAAGGGACTGGATGGGGGGGTGTTAGCATATATTTTAAACAATTGACTAGAACGTACTTCAGTAGACTGAAATATACAACACAGTTTCCCACTCTTTACTTTTTAAAAAAGTTTTTTTAAAAAAAGTTCTTCACTAATTTATCCATCACGATCTCGAGCCGAATCGGCGTTCGGCGGAGGTAAGTTCGCTGCTTGCACTTCAGTTTTTGGCTGCCATCACAATCGTTGCGCTCAGTCCAGTCCACGGTCAACTATTTAGGCTAATCTGCACAGAATGCATAGTTTCCAAGAATATATATTTCGCTGCAAGAAATTCATGCCGAGATGCTCAACAAGTCCCCTCTTTTCTCTAGATCAGACATGATGCAGATGGAGGGATTACTGACTGCCACTTTCGGTGAACTTTCAGGGAGTGCCAGCAGCGGCTGCATCGGATGCTGCTCCGGCTTGCCGTCATCTTGGAGGAGGCCGAGGCGAGGTGCATCACAAACCAAGCCATGCTCAAGCAGTTGAGCGTGATGAGAAGTGAGATGTACAGAGGCTGCTACGTGCTTGACACATGCAGGTACCTCGCCCATGGAGAAGGGAAGAAGGCCAGAGATCAGCAACCGAGCAGCTCACTTGCACCGTCGACTTCCGATCCAGGCAAGCGTGTTCCTTTCTCTTCTCCCACTGCACAAGAAATGGCAGATGAGTTAGAACAGCTGCTTGGTAGCGTAGAGACCCTCATCACCGATACAAGTGAGTTTGTTATTTTCCTGAAGAACTACCCTCCAGTTTGTCGTCAGCCATACAGCATGCACCTGGTGTTGGAAACATGCATGTTTGGTCGCCACGAAGAGATGGAACAGATCATCAGCTTCTTGCTACAAAAAGAACAGCATCCTGGTACTGAAGATCATCTGGGTGTGCTACCGATCTACTGAAGATCATCTGGGTGTGCTGCCGATCGTTGGCCCAGCAAAAGTTGGGAAGAGCACACTTGTTGAGCATGCTTCCTGCGACATGAGGGTGCGTGACCATTTCTCTCAAATATATATTTTTGGTGCAGATGAGTTTACAGAAGAGAAGCTATCCAACCTGACAGACGGAGGCATACTCAAGCATCAAACTCGTGCCTTGAAAGAAGAAAAAATGTTGTTTGTAGTTGAGCTAGATGGGGAAGATGTTGATGTGGGTACATGGAAGAGGCTGTTCTCTGCTTCTCAGGGTTGCATTCCGACAGGAAGCAAGATTATAATCACAAGTCGATCCGACAAGAACATAGAATTTGGAACGACACAAGCTGTTAGGTTAAACTTTTTGCCTCGAGATGCGAGCTGGTACTTCTTCAAGGTGCTTGCATTTGGAAGTATGGTTCCTGAAGATCAACCAAAGCTAGCATCCATAGCGATGATGATATTCGAGGAGTACTTTGACATTCATCCACTCAAGGGTTTCAGTGGACTTTTCGCAGCTTATATAAATACTGCCAGATTTCTAAGAGCAGATGTTGGCGTACAATACTGGCGACGATTTCTCACAAGTGTTAGGAGACATAGGCAGAGAAATCCATTCGAAATTAGTATAGGTACAAGTGATACTACGATGGTAAAGAAACATATTTATTTTCAGAGAGTGGCCAAACAAATGGAAGAGTGCGTGGTTGACAGACATGTTCGAATAAGGCTTGCTCACGAGGAAATCCCAAAGATAACCATACATGATATCATTTCAGGAACTAACACACCTCCAGGGAGATTTGAGGTGGTCGTATGGAGATCTCACCTGCCACCCTATTATATTTATTTCTCACAAATGTAAACACTATGTAAGGATCCTATTATTGCAAGGAACAAACATGCTAAGAAGAGGAAAGAGTTATGTTAAATCACTAAACATAGTTATCGTCAACCCAGGTTGGATAAACCAATTTGTTGGCACTCCAAGTAGATGTCCAAAGCCTTGCAAAGCAATGGGTAAGCCTACGAGGGAGTGCCCAATATATGAAACTCAATACAAAGCGATGCTATTTTCTGTGTGTTCGTTTTGGAATGATTTCTCATTCAAATGGTTTACTTAGTCGAATACAAATGCTCACTCTCCCTTTGGTCATTATTAGGACATTAATGCACTCGAAAAGGTGAAAACCAAGGGCTCTAAGGTCCATCATTTCCACGTATAATAACAGCATTGCCGTTACTTTGGTCTTTTTCTTAGGGAAAGCGGTCATTTTGGGTTATAATGTGAGTAAGAGGGCCAAAGTACCCTCGCTGGCTTATAGAAGTAGTGTTTACAAGGAGGGATGTACATAGGGTAGACGAATACATCTTGTCTCGTGAGAAAAGCATCCAACGACGTAACTTCTAACATATGGCGGGGCCATTGTACTTCTTGTTCCTTAACTTTATTCACGCCTACACCTGGGTCAGTAGCTTCTTTGTTGGTACTGCGACACTGCTTCATTTGACAACCCTTTATCTTGCTAAGCCTGGCGAATTAAGGTGGCGTTCATGTACCTTTTGTTAACTTTGATTATCATTTTACTAAATAAATGCCATAACTTTGTTCATGTACTCCAGTTTGTCGTCAGCCATACAGCATGCACCTGGTCTTGGAAACATGCATGTTTGGTCACCACGCAGAGATGGAACAGATCATCAGCTTCTTGCTGCAAAAAGATCAGCATCCTGATACTGAAGATCATCTGGGTGTGCTGCCTATTGTTGTCCCAGCAAAAGTTGGGAAGAGCACATTTGTTGAGCATGCTTGCTACGACATGAGCGTGCGTGACCGTTTCTCTCGAATATATTTTTTGGGTGCACATAAGTTTACAGAAGAGAAGCTACCCACCCTGAGAGACGGAGGCATACTCAAGCACCAAAATCGCGCCTTGAAAGAAGAAAAAATGTTGTTTGTAGTTGAGCTAGATGGGACGTTGGTGTTCTCTGCACATGGAGAAGGTTGTTCTCTGCTTCTCAGGGTTGCATTCCAGCAGGAAGCAAGATTATAATCACAAGTCGATCCGACAAGATCATAGAATTCGGAACGACACAAAGTTGTTAGGTTAAACTTTTTGCCTCGAGATGCGAACTGGTACTTCTTCAAGATGCTTGCGTTTGGAAGTATGGTTCCTGAAGATCAACCAAAGCTAGCATCCTTAGCGATGATGATGGTATTTGAGAAGTACTTTGACAGTCATGCACTCAAGGGTTTCAGTGGTCTTTTCACAGCTTGTAGAAATACCGCCACACTTCTAGGAGCAAATGTTAGCGTGCAACACTGGCAACGAATTCTCTCATGTGCTAGGAGACATAGGCAGAGAAATCCAGTTGAAATTAGTATAAGTACAAGTGATACTAGGATGGTAAAGAAACATATTTATCTTCAGAGAGTGGCCAAACAAACGAAAGAATGTGTGGTTGACAGCCATGTTAGAATAAGGCTTGCTCAGGAGGAAATCCCAAAGATAACCACTAGGAACTAACACACCTCCAGGGAGATTTGAGGCGGTCGTATGGAGATCTCACCTGCCACCCTATTACACTTACATAACTACCTGTGAAATCCGCAAATCAAAGCTTTTGATTGCAGGGAACAAACACGCTAAGGAGAGGAAGGAGTTATGTTAAACTACTGGAAATAGGTGTATCATCACTTCTCCGGAATCATCGTGCAATGTATGTTATCGTTAGACAAACCAATTTGTTGACACTCCCTAGCAGCTCACCAAAGCCTTGCGAAGCAATGGGCAAGCCTACGAGGGAGTGCCCAATATATGAAACTCAATGCTAACAGAAGTTTTATGCTCTTTGTATATGTGTGTTGGCTTTGGAACGATTTTGCTTCGAATGATTTTCTCTACCGATTATAGATGCTCTCACTCTGCCTTTCATAGGAGATTGTCATATATTCTTATTCAGACGTTAATACCCTCGAAAAGATAAAAACCTATGGGCTCCAAGGGCAAGAATACAAATAGGATGGTCCATATAACAATCAATTAAAGGGCCGATTTGTAGGATGGTAGGCTAATCATCCCTTGATCTTATATCTAACGAGCAAGGTGACCCACGCGTTTGCGCGGTTAGATTTGTGTTAATATATATATAATATATCAGATTAGATTTAGAGTTTATCTCTAATATATAGATCAGCTTCAGTAGTTTGTTATAGAGGTTAATGTTGACCGCTAGATTTACATAATAATATCCATACCCAACGATGTAGATTTTTTCTTTTTTCTATGATCAATGTGAGAATTTCTACTATTTTTTGTTTAACGTGGGAATTTCTAGGATTTTAGGATTAATGTGGTGGCTCCGTTTAACTCTGCTTTATCAACGTGGGAATTTCTAGGATTTTAGGATTAATGTGGTGGCTCCGTTTAACTCTGCTTTATATAAATAGTAGATATACTCAGTCAATGTAAGTAATTAAATAAAAATAGTAATTAATCAAGATCACAAGAAAACCAATCTGAAAATTAAGGCAAGGGCAAGAAAGATCGCACACCGAATCCTATGTCCTTCATTGATCATATCAGTACATGGTTCATTTACATTGAAGCACTAAAAAACTCAAAATCACTTCTAATCTCTCTCTAATAACCACTAATCATTTCTGGAATTTTCGCTAAATTTGTAGCTGGCATTAACCTTGAAAACCCTTAAAAAAACCTCCATCCCAAGACCACTCACGCGTGTTGGGCCGCTTCTGCGTAGCCTGCTCGCTGCTTGCACACCTGGCCTGCTTGCCTCCTGCACAGCCCACTGCCGGCCTGCGTTCGCGTAGCCCATCGGCCTGCTCCACACTCACTTGTACCTGCTGCATGCTGCCATTGTTGGGCTGCCTGCACTCACGGCTTTTGGCCCACCTGCTGCTCGCTGCCGCACCGCTTGCCAGCCCACACGGCCACGCACCCACATGCGCGCACACACATGCATGCACCGCCCTTTTTATTCTTTTTTACTGCAAATCTTACAAAATCATCCGTCCAATGTTAGTACAAGAAATCACAATATTTCAAATATTAATAAAAAAATCACTAATTTCACTTTAACGATCCTCCACAATTTCAAAATTCATCTTAAAAATATTCTCATCAATTAGAAAATCACCTCATCAAAAAAAATCTTCACTCAACACGATTTAATCAAAACACAATCTTGGTGAGTGGAGGATATTTCCTAGTAAAGTACAAATGGACAATCCCATGTAGAACCAAAAGTACAATATCCTTCGACATCCTCAATAAGTCCAAGCACGTCCCTTATTCTAAATAAATTAAGATGCTTTTATGGCAGATGGCTTCTGTTTGTAAGACTGTAATGCAATCTATGTAATCTATAGACAACATTAAAGACATAATATACGATGGTAGAGCTGCTGCATTCTTTTATAGATAATTTTTCTGATAAAATTTCTTGCTTGTCGTGTAGAGTTGATTTTTGCATTGGAGGTGATCAATTTTTTTCTATGTATGTTCTCTCTTTTCCACGTCATCATACATCGTCCATCGAAACCATATAGATATGATTTATAGACAACTGACATAGATCATTACACAAGCTCTTTACATGACTTCCTTTCTTGTAGGTATATAACAGAGTGCTGAATAAATTATTTGCAATGTTCAACTGCAAAATGTTTTTTTAGGAAAAGGCAGGAGAACTGCCTTTAATTAATTCAATAGAAAAGTTACATGGTCAAAATTTAGGGGGAGGTTTATGCGCATTTCCCCTAGACGCGCGCCACAATTAAGCTAACTTATTACAAAACGAGCGCCTGCCACCACCCAAAGGCGCAGGACCTCCAAGAGCAAATCAAAGAAGGTCATCGGCGGCAGCTCCTTTGATTTGAAAATTCGATTGTTCCTTTCGAGCCAGAGATGCCACAAGGTTGCTAGCACGACCGATCCTAGACCTGGGGCATTGATGGATTGCAGGATGTCCTCGGTCCACCAGGCGTTGAGGTCACTGGTGTGGGTCCATGTGAAGTGGAGTAGGCATGGGGCGTTGAGCCTAGAAGACAGGAGGTCCCAAATGTGGGAGGAGAAAGGACACTCGAGGAAAAGGTGTTCTGGGGTCTCTAGGCATCTGAGGCAGAAGACACAGAAGTAGTTATTCGGCAGTCCCCTTCGCAGGAGGGCGTCAGCTGTCAAGACCCTTTTTTAAAAACAGCGTCCATGCAAAGAACTTGCACTTGGAGGGCGCCCACTGCTTCCAGATTAACTCTAGCGCTGTCGGAGAAGATCTTCCAGTGAATTTCATGTGGTACACTGAGCGAACAGAGAAGTTCCCTCTGCGGAGAATTGCCAAACGGCTCGGTCCTGGTGGTTCGGACGGAGCGCAGCACGACTGATCCTTTGGCAGAGTTAGACCAGCTCCACGACGAGGTTGGGGGCAAAATTCTGTTGTAGGTCCAACAACCAGTTGTTATTGTGCAGGGCCTCGGCGACTGTGCAATTTTTTCGTGTGGAGGCCGCAAAAAGTCCAGGGGCCACTTCCTTTGGAGATTGCCCAAAGAGCCAAGCGTTGGTCCAGAAAAGAAAGGTGACTCCATTCCCAAGAATCAACTTAGTGCTAGCTCTGAAGAATGCCGCGTCAGTAGGGTCTACCCGATCCAGCGAGACGAGGCACGATCTGGGGTAGCCGAATTTGGCTAGCCAAAGCCAATGCAATTGAAGGGCGCGGGCGAAATTCTTCAGGTCGGGCACCACAAGCCCCCCAAGGGTAGCCGAGGGGCAGACGAGTTTTCAATTGACACGACACCCACCCGTTGCAACATTGTCATTCCCACGCCAAAGCCAGGCGCGACGCAGTTTGTCGATTTTCTGAAGGACCGCACCGAGGTAGGCGGGGAGATCATTGATAGGGTGTAGGACGGTAGGGCCGAGAGAACCGACTTAAGCAAGGTGAGTCTGCCTCGTTTTGACATCATTTGCCCCCGCCAACCAGCCAGGCGGCTAGCTATCTTGTCGATTAGAGGTTGGAAGTGGACGTGCTTTAGCTTCCTGATGGTGAGTGGGATGTCGAGGTATGTGATGGGGAATGATGTTCATCGCGCGGGCAGGTCGGCGAGTATGTCGTTAAGGTCAAGCCCCTCGCACTCGATGGGCATTACCTGACTCTTTTCGAAGTTGGTGCGGAGACCAGAGATTGCGCCAAATCTCTGCAAAATCTGTGCCAACGCCGAGATCTCTTCCTTGATCGGCGCCACGAAGATTGCAGCATCGTCAGCGTAGAGCGAGAAATGTAGATTAGCAGGGATGCCTCGAAGCGGTGAAAGGACACCCTGCTCAGTGGCGATGTGCAGAAGGCGCTGCAAGGGTTCAATTGCGAGGTTGAAAAGAAAGGGGGATATGGCGGAGCCCTTTACGGTGGATGATGAAAGGGCCTGGGAAGCTATTGAGGAGGATTTGGGAGGAGGAGGACCGAAGAGAGGAAGCGATCCAATTCCTCTACTTATCGCCAAAGCCACGAGCACGAAGATTGTCTAGAAGATAGGGCCAGGAAATTGAGTCAAAGGCTTTTCGAAGGTCTAGCTTCAGCAGGAGGGCTGGCGTGCCAGATCTGTGGAGAAGTTTGAATTTACTTTGTACAAAAAGAAAGTTATCTTGGATGTGGCTCTTTTTTATGAAGGCACTCTGGCATGGGGAGATGAGCTCATATATGAAATAGGCTAGGCGAGTGGAAAGAATTTTGGTGAATAGATTCCCAAAGCTGTGGATAAGACTGATGGGTAGATAGTCTGAGGCTGAAAGGGGGTCTTTTTTCTTCGGGATGAGGGCAATCAAGGCTGAGTTGAGACTTTGTGGTGCAGTGTGACCATGGGTGAAAAGGCACTGCAGGCCCGCAAGAAGATCAAAACGAATAAAATCCCAACAGAGCTTGAAGAAGACCCAGGTGAAACCGTCTGGCCCGGGAGCTTTATCATTAGGCATTGCCATCAGGGTGTCGTGGAGTTCTTTAAGGGAGAGGGGCGCCTCGAGGGACGAAAGGTCAGATGCTTGGAGGCCGAGATTGCTCCAGTTGAAGGTGAAGGAGTCGGGTGTGGTAGAATGCGGTGCCCCAAAGATGGAGCTGAAATGGTGGTGCAGAGAGTCAGACATCTCTTCGTGGTTGGTAAGGGGACCACGATCAGTGAGTAGGGTGTGGATATAGTTGCTGTGGCGCCGTGAGTTTGCCAGAATGTGGAAGTATCTTGTGTTGGCATCCCCGAGCTTGAGCCAGTTAAGCCTTGAGCGTTGTTTTCAACGGATTTTTTCAATAACGGCTAGGCCCAGAACACGAACCTTGAGCGCCCGCCGTAGCGAGACTTCCGGGGGGGGCAGAGCAGGCCAGGTGTGCAGGTAGCGAGCAGGCTAGGCAGAAGCGGCCCAACACACATGAGGGGTCTTGGGATGGAGGTTTTTTTAAGGGTTTTCAAGGTTAATGTCAGCTACAAATTTAGCGAAAATTCCAGAAATGATTAGTGGTTATTAGAGAGAGATTAGAAATGATTTTAAGTGTTTTATTGCTTCAATGTAAATGAACCATGTACTGATATGATCAATGAAGGATAGCAACCCACAAAAGTATATATCTCTCCATTGCATGTGATATTATTCTCGCACATAGGAAAATTGCAATATACATATTTTTAGTATACAAGAACATTGCAGCACATACTTGAAGTACTATATCGCACACGCTCGATAATAAGAAAATTAACCACGTTTGAGACTATTATCTAGTTAGCGTTTCCTCTTGCCTACATTGGCTTGAAGCTTCCTAATCTCGCAAGTATAGATGCTAGAATTGTACGGCGGTATCTGAGACCTCCATGCTAGAACCTTGAATGTCCCATGGGGCTTGGTGTTTCCGGCCACAACATCTTGCAATGTTATCTTCGGAAGGTCCTCTTGGGAGCATGTCTGACACTGATCAGAGACAAAGAGATCTTCAGTAGCTGCGCCCATTCTTCGACCAAACTTGGATGTCAAAATGCCCAATGTTATATTAGGTTTGTCTGTGCGCAGGAGGTCGCATGGATGCCCACCAAACTTGGAGAGAGATTTCTGCACGTACCTTCTCAAAAATGCTAGAACCGTGCACCAGAAATGGATGTCAAAATTGGTTCTCAGTAAGAGAGAGATGCATATTGCAGCGGTGAACGATCTGTTCTGGGTCTTGGCCATCTCCATGGCCAAATATGCTAGCTTTGGGTGCAACTCAGGGTCTGTGCTTCCAAACGTAGTCACCTTGAAGAAATACCAATATGCCTCATCGGAAAGAGGCTCCAGTGTCAGACCCTGTGTTGTTCCAAACTTCATGATCTTGTCAGATCGGCTTGTGATAATGATTTTGCTACCACTTGTAGCCCACCGTTTATAAGCAAAACACAATATTTTCCATGCATCTTGATCCAGGTCCCCAAACACCTCAACAACGATTAGCGACCTCAAATTTTCTTTTGAGCTACCATTTAGATGCGTCATTGCATCTCTCTCTCTCAGAGCAGCTTGCTTTACATCTTTAAAGTCATCTTCAGTCAAGAAAAGAATCTGAGAAAAACGATCACGAACTCTTTCATCCTTGCAGACATGAGCAATTAGTGTGCTCTTTCCAACTCTCCCGGGACCAACGATCGGCAAAATATCAAATTCATGGTCACCATGAGGTCGTGTGCACAGCAAAAATCTGATCACCGATTCCATTTCCATTTGGCGGCCAAACATGCACTTGTCCAATATGAGATGCATGCAATAAGGCTGGCGGTACAGACGCGGGTAGCTTTTCAAGAACACAACCAGCTCGCTCATGTCAACAATCATGGCGTTCAAATCATCGAGCACCTCTTCAAGCTCTTCTACGGTCCGTCTACTCTTACTGGAGAGATTGACAAAACGAGCATAGTTTAATTTAGACACAGCTGATGAAGAGGGGGTACTCACAACCTGATCACTTGCAGTTGCAGCCCCCTCTTCCTTGTGAGCTTGAGCTTGGTATCTGAAGCTGTCAAGCAGGTAGTAGCCTCGATTCATGGCGTCTCTCAGCATGCTGAGCTGCTGCAGCATCCCTTGATTTGTGATGTCTCGGCCTGACGCCTCCTCGATGATCACCTGCGATCGGAGTAGAATCCTCTGCAGGCTCTTCTCGATGGCCAGAGCCGACGGTGGCTTCGAGTACTTGTCGATGATGAAACTCAGGGACCTAGACGCGAGCTCACCACAGACAGCAGAAAGGAAGATCTCCATTCGGGCAGCGCGTGAACGAGAGGATGAACCGTGGGCCGTACAAAATGTGGTATGCATGTGAAGCTCTAGAGCTTAATTACGCGTTGCTTGCTGCTTTGGAAGTAAGCACACAAGAATAGTCAGGAAGTAGAGAGCGATTAGCTAGGACGCCCATAGAAAATGGCTCAGTCCATTTCGTTGCTCTTGACCTGTGGGTCTTTGACTCTTTGCTTACTGCCTTTCTTTTTTTAAGAAAGGAAACAAATTTATTCCATCTAGATATATCCTCTTACAAAAGGGCCCCATCTGATAATAGAATTATAAAGACTGTTGTACTATAGGGTTAGGGGTGCCCATCTTTTATGCAACCGGAGTTTAATACTGAAAATAGGTAGATCACATGTATATAGGAAGGCCTCCGGCCCATGTGTATTCGGCCCATCATGCATGAGGCCCATATATGTATCATGCGAATGTACAAACTTGCCTCCCGGGCTCCTAGGGTTTGGGGGCAGTGAGGGTATTTCCCATTTGCCCCCACCCTATATAAATGGATCACCATGGCCTAGAGCCATCAGATTTCCCTGATTCACTAGTGGGCTCTCTCTCTCTCTCTCTCTCTCTCTCTCTCTCTTCTATGAGCATTCGTCTCTCCTCCCTTACCATGGAGGCTAGGAGAGGATGCCCTCTACTGTTCGTGGATTTTATGCCACAACAAAGACAATATCAAAGAGCTCAAATATTAAAAATAAAACAAAACATTCACGGGGATCCAGCACTGCCACCAACTCTGCTGCTTCTTCCCGCCTTGGTCATATATGGAAGCATATTATAAAGATCAATATCAAAAAATAGACATGGCGGCTTATAGATCTAACTTGAGGTTGAAGGAGCAACGCCAAATCCCACCGCCATGTCGTCAAGTACAACTGGCTAACGAATATCGATAAATATCAGTACTGGTTCATGGATTAAATCGACGGTGATAGAGAGACTATCACTGTCGATTTATACTATAAACTGATATTAATTGTTACTATCACTGTCATTTATTTACGATTCCTCGATATCTATCTATCTATCTACTGTATATATAAAGAAGAGTTAAACGGAGCCACCACATTAATCCAAAAGCCCTAGAAATTCCCACGTTAATCGAAAAATACTAGAAATGCTCACGTTAATCAAAGAAAAAGAAAAAATCTACATCGTTGAATATGGATATTATTATGTAAATCTAGCGGTCAATATTAACCTCTAACAAACTACTGAAGCTGATCTATATATTAGAGATAAACTCTAAATCTAATCTGATGTATTATCTATCAAATTCACTTCTTTGTGGGCGCCAGTATTTTGTCCATCTCACAGGCGCTCGCTCACGCAGCCGATGCCGCGCACTCGCCGCCGCCGCCCGCGCGAGGACGCTGCTGCTCGCCGCTGCTCGCTACCGCCGTCGACGCCGCTGCTCGCCGCCGCCGCCGACGCCGCTGCTCTCCGCCACCGACACCGTTGCACCGCCGCCCGCCAACGGCTCGTCGATCTACTCTTCTCTATCTTTCTAATTTGCTCGATTTGTAGCTTACGGAGTTTTTCTTATTTTTTCATACTGTTTTTTTAGTACATCTGTACCGTGAAATTTCTATACAATCGTACTGAAAAAAGGAGCGCCTGCACGAAACGCAAAACGTAGACGCCTGCGTTCTAGTCGTTCCCATTATCTATATCTTAACACAAATCTAACCGCGCAAGGAGTCGTTAGTGATGTGGCGTCACGTAGCTAGCAGACTAGCAGTGCTACGCTGCTGTTATTCTCCGGCTGACTGGCTCGTACGACCATGACGCGTGATCGTGTCAGATACGTTCTTCTACGCGTTCCATCGGGCATGTGCCTGCAATGCATTCCTACCGGATCGAGAGACTTTGGGATCCCGTCGTCGTCGCACGTGCCAGCACAAATCACCATTGCTGCCGAGCGCCATTGTCTGGCCACCACTGGAGTACGTGCTGCCATTGCCCATTGGGTTGATCGATCTGATCACGTCAAAATCATTCTCGAGATACAAAGCATTTGGTTTGGCTTTATGATTCTTGATTTAGCACTTTGCAGAAGCAGGAAGCAGCTTGATTAATTGGTTCCAAGTGGTATAACGTAGATGCTTATCTTCCAAATAAAACCGCCTTCCCAGTAGTGAAATCCGCTGAAAAGTACATAATCTTGAGCCTTAATTATGATTTGGACAGAAACAATGCTATGATAGTTTTGGACTGAAACAGTCCACGTTCAACTATTTAGGCTAACACCTGCTTACATAAACTGCACATAGAATGCATAGGAATCCTTTGACTACCTACGAAATCCGAAGGTCAATGTTTTTTATCGCAAGGAACAAACACTCTAAGAAGAGGAAAGAGTTATGTTAAATCATTGAACATAGTTGTATCATCACTTTTTCAAAATCATTGTGCAGCATATGTTATCGTCAACCCAGGTTGGATAAACCAATTTGTTGACACTCCAGGTAGATGTCCAAAGCCTCGCAAAGCAATGGGTAAGCCTACGAGGGAGTGCCCAATATATGAAACTCAATGCAAAGCGATGCTATTTTGTGTGTGTTCGTTTTGGAACGATTTTTCATTCAAATGGTTTTCTTAGTCGAATACGAATGCTCACTCTCCCTTCTATAGGAGAGTGTCGCGTGAGTCTTATTAGGACGTTAATGCACTCGAAAAGGTGAAAACCAAGGGCTCTAAGGTCATTCCCATGTATAATAATAGCATTGCCGTTACATTGGTCTCTTTCTTAGGGCAAGTGGTCATTTTGAGTTACAATGTGAGTAAGAGGGCCAAAGCACCCTCACTGGCTTATAGAAGTAGTGTTACAAGGAGGGATATACACAGGGTAGACGAATACATTTTGTCTCGTGGGAAAAGCATCCA
>SPJY01025686.1:827460-854848 GCA_005191435.1 Raddia distichophylla | reverse complement strand
GAACAGATGCTTGGTAGCGTAGAGACCCTCATCACCGATACGAGTGAGTTTGTTATTTTCCTGAAGAACTACCCTCCAGTTTGTCGTCAGCCATACAGCATACACCTGGTCTTGGAAACATGCATGTTTGGTCGCCACGCAGAGATCGAACAGATCATCAGCTTCTTGCTGCAAAAAGATCAGCATCCTGGTACCGAAGATCATCTGGGTGTGCTGCCGATCGTTGGCCCAGCAAAAGTTGGGAAGAGCACACTTGTTGAGCGTGCTTGCTGCGACATGAGGGTGCGTGACCATTTCTCTCGAATATATTTTTTTGGTGCAGATAAGTTTACAGAAGACAAGCTATCCACCCTGACAGACGGAGGCATACTCAAGCATCAAACTCGTGCCTTGAAAGAAGAAAAAATGTTGTTTCTAGTTGAGCTAGATGGGGACGTTGGTGTTCTCGGTACATGGAGAAGGCTGTTCTCTGCTTCTCAGGGTTGCATTCCGGCAGAAAGCAAGATTATAATCACAAGTCGATCCGACAAGATCATAGAATTCGGAACGACACAAGCTCTTAGGTTAAAATTTTTGCCTCGAGATGCGAGCTGGTACTTCTTCAAGGTGCTTGCGTTTGGAAGTATGATTCCTGAAGATCAACCAAAGCTAGCATCCTTAGCGATGATGATATTCGTGGAGTACTTTGACATTCATACACTCAAGGGTTTCAGTGGACTTTACGCAACTTATAGAAACACCGCCAGAATTCTAAGAGCAGATGTTGGCGTACAACAGTGGGAAGGAATTCTCACGTGTGTTAGGAGACATAGGCAGAGAAATCCACTCGAAATTAGTATAGGTACAAGTGATACTAGGATGGTAAATAAACATATTTATCTTCAGAGAGTGGCCAAACAAACAGAAGAATGTGTGGTTGACAGCCATGTTCGAATAAGGCTTGCTCATGAGGAAATCCCAAAGATAACCACACATGATATCATTTTAGGAACTAACACACGTACAGGGAGATTTGAGGTGCTCGTATGCAGATCTCACCTGCCACCCTATTACAGTTACATTACTACCTGTGAAATCCGCAAGTCAAAGCTTTTGATTGCAAAGAACAAACACGCTAAGCAGAGGAAGGAGTTATGTTAAATCACTGGAAATAGTTGTATGTTATCGTTGAGCCAAGTCAGACAAACCAATTTGTTGACACTCCCTTGCAGCTGACCAAAGCCTTGCGAAGCAATGGGCAAGCCTACGAGGGAGTGCCCAATATATGAAACTCAATGCTAAGAGAAGTTTTATTCTCTTTGTATATGTGTGTTGGCTTTGGAACGATTTTGCCTCGAATGATTTTCTCTACCGATTATAGATGCTCTCACTCTGCCTTTCGTAGGAGATTGTCATGTATTCTTGTTTAGACGTTAATGTCCTCGAAAAGATAAAAACCTAACGGCTCTAAGGGCAAGAATACAAATAGGATGGTCCATATAACAATCTTGAAAGAGGGGCAGGAGAACTGCCGACCTATTTCATTGAAGCAGGAGAAAATAAAAAAAAAACCCATAAACACAGGGTACAACTATAGCGCAACGCTGCAACCTTGACCTAAGCCAGGACACCACCTGTCGACGGTTGGGATATCGGTCCCAAGTCAACTAAGGTTCTTGAGAAAGGGAGATAGAAGACCTGCCGAGCAAGGCGAACAGCAATCAACGAGCAACAGGGAGACACGGGGTTTTTATCCTGGTTCAGGCCTCTCAAGAGAAATAATAGCCCTACGTCCAGCGCTTCTTTATATGAGAAAGAGGATTACAATGAGGAACTCGGCGAGACGAACAGGTCTCAACTAGATTATGGGTGTACAAGGAAGCGATATGCGATCTTGGCTTCAAGTCGTGCTAAGCTTCTCTTGATGCGTGTATCTGGTGTCCTCTACACGCCGTAGGGGCCTTGTTTATATAGTGTTGAACAACCGATCTACCAGGGGATAATCGGGCCGGGCCGACCACGAGATCGTAACGAACTCGTATACATGCCAAATACATCCCGAGGTAGATAAGGTATACTTCAATTCTTGGGGATCACGACGTCTGCTCCAATCCGGGAAACCACGTCCGGGTCTTCACGTAGCCGTGCAGAACTCTTGTTCGAGTTGAACTCAAACAGGAATCTTAGGCCATTACACACCGTGCCAACCCAGAGGCTGTTCGGCAGGATGCTCATGGGCCTAATAGAACATTCTAGGGAGCTGGGCCCTAGGAAGCTGTTCGATTGGGCCGTCAGGGAGTGGGCCATGGCAATGGGCCGTGATTTTATCCCCGACACCACTGGCCACCACCGGGCCAAAACACACGCCAACAGAGGAAAAGCAACGCTGTTGCTCCCACCTAAGCCGAAGGCCTTAAAGAAGATGGAGAGAGAGATACAGAGGGAGGAAGAAGAGGAGACACCGGCCACAACCGGCCACACAGAACAACAACAAACAAACGGGAAACGGTGACAAAGAGGGACGAGCCAGCAACCACCTGCAGCGCCAGAGCGGACCATGACTCCTCCAACAAGGTAAACGACGAAGAAACCGCCGTCGTCGCTGACCGCACGGGGCTTTCGCCTGACAGGGGAGCAACACAACGGTGCCTCCAGAAGGGAACGACACTAGAAGCGCTGCCACCACCATCCCAGCAAGAGCTGGGCAGGGCTTTCACCCGCAATGCTCAACCCTGGCACCACACTGAGGGTGGTCGCAGATACGACTGCACGAAGCACAGGCCGAGGGACGCAAAACGCTAGAGAAAACTCGAGCCGAAGACCAATCTGCCCTTGAAGTAGAACAAGGAAGACGCCACCACCGCCATTGTAGACCTCATGGGAAGAGGGGAGGGTACGATGTTGGAGAGCAGGACCTTGCCAGGCGGAGAGGACGTCGAGGCCCATGACCGAACGAGGAAGACGCAGCCACCGCCATCGAGCACCACGAGGAGAGGAAGGGCTGACTGGACGACGATGAACAGGACCTCACCTGGACAGGTCCCGCTGAAAGCGTCAAGGCCGAGGGGCAACCGAGCGATGCACCTAGCCGAAGGTAGAGGTGTCTGTCGCGCCACAACAGGCATCACTGACCAGAGCGAACCAGACTTCGCACTGGCGCGGCAACCCGACCGTCGAAGCATTATCGAAGCAAAACACCCTCGGAACGGAAGACAAAGCGTCGGAACCACGAGGCCACCGAAGGACAGCCACCAAGGCGCCGACCGGCCACCGATGCACTATCCAACCAAGGCAACGCCAGAACCGGCGATCGTGACGCCGAGATCGAAGGCATAATGCTGCGGCGGCTACCAAGACGCCGGGGCACGACCCTGGAGCTCAATAGCTCCAACCACGCTAGCCGACCAAGCCAGACTCAGGCCTCCTGCCGACGGACCAAGCTAGCACCACCGACGTGGACCCCTCGAGCGGCCAACCGACAAGGCGGGCACGAGGGGAGGGTAGGAAGGGAGAGATATAGAAACAGGAGGGGACAGTGACTACCACTGCCGGCGAAGAGGAAGGGCAGGGAGACCCTCATACGGCCAGTTCTGGGAAGGAGGTGGCCACCGAGGAAAGGGGGAGGGCGCATCGGATCTGGGGAAGGAGGGTGCCGCCGGCGAAGTGGGAGGCCAGGGAGACCATCCACAAGCCGGATCTGGGGAGGAGGTGACCACCGGCGCCGCCGGCCGGCCGGGTTGCACGAAGAACGCCGCCGCCAGTCTGTGGATTTGGTCAGGAAACGCCGGTTGCCACCACCGCCGGGCACCGCCGACCGCCATCGCCAGTCGCCACCGAAGGACCTGCAGGAGCAGCGCCGCCTTGACTCCGTGAAGACTGATGTGAGGAGTCGCCACCGACCCAGCCTATGCTGAGGTAGGAGAGGGAGGGGGTGCCTCGCCACCCCCGACCAGATCAGAAACCAGGTAGCCACCGCCACCCACCAACGAGAAGGGAAAAAGGGGCCGGGCCACCGGGTGCCGCCGGCCCTGCGTGGAAGCAGGTCGTCACCCACGGGCGCCGCCGTGCCGAGGATCGGAGGAAGGGGACCGTGGCACAAGCGCAGATATGAGGGCGAGGAGGCCGAGACTCACAGGCCACAAGCGCCGCCCGCCCCGCGCCGAGGGGGGCGGGATGCCGCAGACCCGCAGCACGCCGTGCCGAGGTGGAGATCGGGGTGCCGCCGTTGCGCCGCATCGAGGAAGGACGCCGTCGCGGCCGCGTTGGGGGAGCAGAGAGGGAAGGCGTCGCCGTCCCATCCCCCGACACAGGAGTGGAAGGGCCTGGCCGGCAGAGCCGCCCGTCCCGGCTGCACCGCCATCCACCGGCTCCAGATCTGATTAGTTGGAAGGCTGGAGAGAGAGAAGGAAGGAAGCCAATGGGCAAGGAGGAAGGATGGCGAGGGAGGGAGATGGGCCGCCACCGGCGCCGGCGCCGGCCGGCGGTGTGCAAAGGGTTAGCTGGCGGCGTCGGCTTTCTCCCCCAATCCACCTCAAGCAAGACGACGCGAGGTATCTGTCACTATAACAATCAGTTTAAAGGGCCGATTCGTAGGATTGTAGGCTAATCACCCCTTGATATGATAACTAATATACTTGGTCAATGGAAGTAATTAAATAAAAACAGTAATTAATCAAGATCACAAGAAAACCAATCTAAAAATTAAGGCAAGAACGAGAAAGATCGCACACCGAATCTTATCTTCTTCATTGATCATATCAGTACATGGTTCCTTTACATTGAAGCATAAGGGAACATTTGGTTGCAGCTAACGGAGGCCACGCCACATTGCGGCAACTGTGGCGCTCCTTTTGATCGCCACACTCTGTGGCAAGAAATGGTGAAGAAACGAGCCACAGCGTTGCTAAAAAGATGTGGCACGCCTCAGCTTAGCCTGCAACCAAACACTAGCCTATAGAACTATGGCAGCCTAACTTGAGTTGTGGCACTTTGAGGCATGGAACCAAACAGTCCCTAAAACACTCGAAATCAATTCTAATCTCTTTTTAATAACCACTAATCATTTCTGGAATTTTCGCTAAATTTGTAGCCGACATTAACCTTGAAAACCCTTGAAAAAAAACTCCATCCCGAGACCCCTCATGTGTGTTGGGCCGCTTCTGCGTAGCCTACTTGCTGCCTGCACGCCTGGCCTGCTTGCCACCTACCCAGCCCACTTCTGGCCTGCATGGGTTCGCGTAGCCCATCAGCCTGCTCCACACGCACTTGTACCTGCTGCATGCTGCCATGGCTGGGCTGCCTGCACTTGTACCTGTTGCTCGCCATTGCTTTTTTGCTACTCTCAACGTTGACCCTTACCATTTTGCCAGTCATCCAATAGAGTGGCAAAAAAGCAATTTTCTGCCCACACAGCCATGCGCACACACACATGCATGCAATGCCCTTTTTTATGCAAATCTTATAAAATCATCCGTCCAATGTTAGTCCAATAAATCACACTATTTCAAATATTAATTCAAAAATCACTAATTTCACTTTAAAAATTCTCCACAATTTCAAATTTCATCTTAAAAATATTCTCATCAATTGAAAATTCACCTCATCAAAAAATCTTCACTCAACACAATTTAATCAAAACACAATCTTGATGAGTGGAGGTTATTTCCTAGTAAAGTACAAATGGACAATCCCATGTAGAACCAAAAGTATAATATCCTTCGATATCCTCAAGAAGTCCAAGCACGTCCCTAATTCTAAATAAATTAAGATGCTTTTATGGCATGTACACTAGTATAGATGGCTTCTGTTTGTAAGACTGGAATGCAATCTATGTAATCTATAGATAACATTAAAGACATAATATGCGATGGTAGCGCTGGCTGCATGCTTTTATAGATAATTTTTCTGACAAAATTTCGTCCTTGTCGTGTAGAATTGATTCTTGCATTGTAGGCGATCAAATTTTCTATGTATGTTCTCTCTTTTCTACGCCATCATACGTCGTACATGGAAACCGTATAGATATGATTTATAGACAACTTACATAGTGTTGTAGGAAGACATCCCCATTCTTCGGTAGACCAAGGCGGAAACCCCGAAGGTACAGTCGGAAAGCCAAAGAGGATCCCGAAGATCCCGAAGACCCTGAAGACCTCAGAAGCATCTTCGGGGAGACACGAAGACAAGGATGAGAGCCATGGGGGTGATGTTCTAGCGAAGATCTTGCCAGGCCAAAGGCAGAAGCACCCGAGGATTCCCTAGAAGGCAACCGAAGATGGCAATCCCCCCTTTGGTCGGTGTAAGGAGGCCCATCAAGAGTGGAGCCCAACATAGATTTGCTGCCTTTGATGAGATTGCGCCTAGATAGGCCAATGGATGGGCCAAATACTTCCTTGGAGGCCCAAAGTAATTGGGTAATACCTAGGAATATAGGGGTAGATAGGGTTTTTCACATGTCTGGAAATAGCAAAGTGTTGTAAGGATCCGTCGATTTTACATCAACGGCCCAAACGCGAGGTTAAAAGGGTCTTTTTACCCTCAAATGTAAACCCCAAACGCTGGTACCCCTATAAATAAAGAAGCCCTAACTCACCATTTTAACCTCTAGTTCCAAAACCCTAAATTTTCTCAGAGATCCCCTCGCTAGAGGAGACGCTCCACGTGCTGTCTGAGACACATCGACGACACATAGATCATTACACATGCTCTTTACATGACTTCCTTTCTTGTAGGTATATAACAGAGTGATGAATAAATGATTTGCAATGTTCAACTGCAAAATGTAGAAAAGATAAAGTAATAGAAAATGCCATGTGATATTATTCTCACACATAAGAAAATTGCAATACACATATTTTTAGTATAGAAAGAAGATTGCAGCACATACTTGCAATATATCGCACACAGGTTCGATAATAAGAAAATTAACCACGTTTGAGACTATTATCTAGATAGCGTTTCCTCTTGGCTACTTTGGCTTGAAGCTCCCGAATCTCGCAAGTACAGATGCAGGAATTGTACGGCGGTATGTGAGACCTCCATGCTAGAACCTTGAATGTCCCATGGGGCTTGGTGTTTCCGGCCACAACGTCTTGAAATGTTATCTTCGGAAGGTCCTCTTGGGAGCATGTCTGATACTGATCAGAGACAAAGAGATCTTCAGTAGCTGCGCCCATTCTTCGAAAATACATATTAGGTTTGCCTGTGCTCAGGAGGTGGTCGAATGGATGCCCACCAAACTTGGAGAGAGATTTCTGCATGTACCCTCTCAAAAATGCTAGAACCTTGCACCAGAAATGGATGTCAAAATTGGTTCTCAGTGAGAGAGAAATGTATAATGCAGCGGTGAACGATCTGTTCTGGGTCTTGGCTATCTCCATGGCCAAATATGCAAGCTTTGGGTGCAACTCAGGGTCTGTGCTTCCAAACGTAGTCACCTTGAAGAAATACCAATATGCCTCCTCAGAAAGAGGCTTCAGTGTCAGACCCTGTGTTGTTCCAAACTTCATGATCTTGTCAGATCGGCTTGTGATGATGATTTTGCTACCACTTGTAGCCCACCGTTTATAAGCAAAACACAATATTTTCCATGCATCTTGATCAAGGTCCCCAAACACCTCAACAACGATTAGCAACCTCAAATTTTCTTTTGAGCTACCATTTTGATGCGTCATCGCATCTCTCTCTCTCAGAGCAGCTAGCTTTACATCTTTAAAGTCATCTTCAGTCAAGAAAAGAATCTGAGAAAAACGATCACGAACTCTTTCATCCTTACAGACATGAGCAATTAGTGTGCTCTTTCCAACTCTCCCGGGACCAACGATCGGCAAAATATCAAATTCATGGTCACCATGAGGTCGTGTGCACAGCAAAAATCTGATCACCGATTCCATTTCCATTTGGCGGCCAAACATGCACTTGTCCAATATGAGATGCATGCAATAAGGCTGGCGGTACAGACGTGGGTAGCTTTTCAAGAACACAACCAGCTCGCTCATGCCAACAATCATGGCGTTCAAATCATCGAGCACCTCTTGAAGCTCTTCTACTGTCCGTCTACTCTTACTGGAGAGATTGAGAAAACGAGCATAGTTTAATTTAGACGGAGCTGAAGAAGATGGAGTACTCACAACCTGATCACTTGCAGTTGCAGCCCCCTCTTCCTTGTGAGCTTGAGCTTGATATCTGAAGGTGTCAAGCAGGTAGTAGCCTCGATGCATGGCGTCTCTCAGCATGCTGAGCTGCTGCAGCATCCCTTGATTTGTGATGTCCCGGCCTGAACCCTCCTCGATGATCACCTGCGACCGGAGTAGAATCCTCTGCAGGCTCTTCTCGATGGCCAGAGCCGACGGTGGCTTCGAGTACTTGTCGATGATGAAACTCAGGGACCTAGACGCGAGCTCACCACAGACAGCAGAAAGGAAGATCTCCATCCGGGCAGCGCGTGAATGAGAGGATGAACCGTGGGCCGTGCAAAATGTGGTGTGCGTGTTGCTTGCTGCTGCTGTTATTCTCCGGCTGACTGGCTCGTACGATCATGAGGTGTGATCGTGTCAAATACGTTCTTCTACTCGTTCCATCGGGCAGGTGCCAGCAATGCAATCCTACTGGACCGAGAGACTTTGGGATCCCGTCGTCGTCGTCGGACCACCACCAATCACCATTGCCGCAGCACTGGAGTACGTGCTGCCATTTGCCCACTGGGCTGATGGATCTGATCACGTTAAAATCATTCTCGAGACACACAAAGCATTTGGTTTGGCTTTATGATTATTGATTTAGTACTTTGCAGAAGCAGGAAGCAGCTTGATTAATTGGTTCCAAGTGGTATTACGTAGATGCTTATCTTCCAAATAAAACCGCCTTCCCAGTAGTGAAATCCGCTGAAGTACATAGCCTTGAGCCTTAATTATGATTTGGACAGAAACAATGCTTATGATCGTTTTGGACTGAAACTGTAGTGTTTATGATTTGACTCCAAGTTTGAATACACTGCTTAACATTCTAATCCACGTGCCCTCGTCGACACGTTCATATATATCCTGCATCTTTGCTCACACCAAGGCAAAAGGCAATTTCTTCCTTAACCAACCTAAACCATCCATTGCGCAAACAAAGTTAAAAATTAACCTATACCCGAACCCGAAAATACCCACAGATTCAAACTCGCGCCCATACCCAAACCCGACGGGTACCCGAACCCAAAAATATACTGGTAAGAGGGTGGTGCGGCAGGGGCAGCGACGCCGCAACGGCGGTTGACGAGGAGAGGTCGATGGAGCCGGAGAGGAAAGAAGGGAGGGGAAGAGAGAAGCTCACCCGTGGCGGCGAGGCGGCGTCGGCGTGCTATGGAGGCTGACGGGGTTGAGGGGCAGGGCGGCGCTGGCACTTGGAGCTTGGGGGTGGCTCGGCGGCGGCACGGCCCAATGCGGCTGCAACGGAGGTAGGTGCCGAGGCGGAGAGCCGGAGCCGAGGGAGGGAGTGGGAGAGATCGAGAGAGACCGAGGGAGTGGCGGCGCCCCAATGGGATTGGGGACTAGAGTTCGGGCTTTGGGGTGTGGCCGACTGGGCGGCGAGGCGAGGGATTGGAAGCAGCTTTTGAAGAAACCCTAGGTGCACGGCACGATACTAGCACGCCGGCATGCATCATTCCACCCCTGAATGTGTAGAGGCGTTGCCGCTACAGTGGGCGTGCTATTGATCGATGAACCCCGACCTACGTCGAGCTTCACAGACCTTCGGCTCAAGCTTCGCTGATTAGGCAACCGCTCACCCACCATGTGGGCAAAACCACCTTTGAAACCGCCGCGGGTGTTATATGCACATTTTTCTTTGTTTTATGGGGTAATATAGCTGGTTTTATAATCTAAGAGGTTAAATAGACGAAACACCATAGTTTAGAGGTGTAGAAAATACTTTTTTGAAAAAAATTATAATATTTTTTCAATCTTTAGCCTCCTGATTTTTTTGGGGGGTGAGATTTCATTGTGAAAGTATCAAGTGACGAGTGACCACGGTACATGGCATCTCTCAGTAAGATCAGCGGCGCACTGGAGCGTCCCTTGATCTGTTGTGTGCTGGCCGGGCCGGCTGCCTCTACTATGTCTAAGAATTCGCTTTGAATTTTTGTACATGTATAACAAGAAATAAATAGATCCTCGTGCGCGGTCCCATTTGTTTACTGAACCGTCGCCGTCTGTCTTTTTTTGTTTTTGTTTTTGATCAAAATGGGAAGAATAAAATAATGGCGGCTAGGCAAAATAATGAAGGTTTTCATTTTTGTTACGTCCTGCTTTTTAGTTTCGCGCCCACCACAACTTGACCGTTGGGGTATGTTTCATGTAACTCTTCCTATTTTTAAATATTGAAAAGTCTATTTAACGGTCGACTGAATTTTTTTTATTATGTTTCAGTCGATCTTGGCACCGTTGGACGTGCCGATGCGTGCGTTGTGATTCGTGTGAAGGGACTGGATGGGGGGGTGTTAGCATATATTTTAAACAATTGACTAGAACGTACTTCAGTAGACTGAAATATACAACACAGTTTCCCACTCTTTACTTTTTAAAAAAGTTTTTTTAAAAAAAGTTCTTCACTAATTTATCCATCACGATCTCGAGCCGAATCGGCGTTCGGCGGAGGTAAGTTCGCTGCTTGCACTTCAGTTTTTGGCTGCCATCACAATCGTTGCGCTCAGTCCAGTCCACGGTCAACTATTTAGGCTAATCTGCACAGAATGCATAGTTTCCAAGAATATATATTTCGCTGCAAGAAATTCATGCCGATCTGCTCATCAAGTCCCCTCTTTTCTCTAGAGCAGACAAGATGAAGATGGAGGGATTACTGACTGCCACTTTCGGTGAACTTATTAGCCGCTGCATCTCCCTATTGATCAGCAGATACACCATGCCGTCGGGGCCATCCAGGGAGGAGTGCCTGCAGCGGCTGCATCGGATGCTGCTCCGGCTTGCCGTCGTCGTGGAGGAGGCCGAGGCGAGGTGCATCACAAACCAAGCCATGCTCAAGCAGCTGAGCGTGATGAGAAGAGAGATGTTCAGAGGCTGCTACGTGCTGGACATGTTCAGGTACCAAGCCCATGGAGATGGAGAAGCCAGAGATCAGCAACCAAGGACGAGGAGATCATTTGCACCGTCGACTTCCAATCCAGGCAAGCTCGTTCCATTCTCCGCTCCCACTGCACAGGACATGACAAGGCAGCTAGAACAGATGCTTGGTAGCATAGAGACCCTCATCGCCGGTATGAACGAGTTTGTTATTTTCTTGAAGAACTACCCTCCAGTTTGTCGTCAGCCATACAGCATGCATCTGGTGTTGGAAACATGCATGTTTGGTCGCCACGCAGAGATGGAACAGATCATCTGCTTCTTGCTGCAAAAAGATCAGCATCCTGGTACTGAAGATCATCTGGGTGTGCTACCGATCGTTGGCGCAGCAAAAGTTGGGAAGAGCACACTTGTTGAGCATGCTTGCTGCGACATGAAGGTGCGTGACCATTTCTCTCGAATATATTTTTTGGGTGCAGATAAGTTTATACAAGAGAAGATACCCACCCTGGCAGATGGAGGCATACTCAAGCATCAAAATCGCGCCTTGAAAGAAGAAAATACGCTGTTCGTCATTGAACTAGATGGGGACGTTGGTGTTCTCTACACATGGAGAAGGCTGTTTTCTGCTTCTCATGGTTGCATTCCGGCAAGAAGCAAGATTATAATCACAAGTCGATCCGACAAGATCATAGAATTTGGAACGACACAAGCTCTTAGGTTAAACTTTTTGCCTCGAGATGCGAGCTGGTACTTCTTCAAGGTGCTTGCGTTTGGAAGCATGGTTCCTGAAGATCAACCAAAGCTAGCATCCTTAGCGATGATGATGTTTGAGGAGTACTTTGACATTCATACACTCAAGGGTTTCAGTGGACTTTTCTCAATTTACAAAAACATCGCCAGAGTTCTAAGAGCAAATGTTGGTGTACAGCAGTGGCAACGAATTCTCACATGTGTTAGGAGACATAGGCAGAGAAATCCACTCGAAATTAGTGTGGGTACAAGTGATACTAGGACGGTAAATAAACATATTTATCTTCAGAGAGTGGCCAAACTGACGGAAGAATGTGTGGTTGACAGCCATGTTCGAATAAGGCTTGCTCACGAGGAAATCCCAAAGATAACCATAGATGATATCATTTTTGGAACTAACACACCTCCAGGGAGATTTGAGGTGGTTGCATGGAGATCTCACCTGCCACCCTATTACAGTTACATAACTACCTGTGAAATCCGCAAGTCAAACCTTTTGATTGCAGGGAACAAACACGCTAAGAAGAGGAAGGAGTTATGTTAAACTACTGGAAATATTTGTACTGAACATAGTTATCGTCAACCCTGGTTGGATAAACCAATTTGTTGACACTCCAAGTAGATGTCCAAAGCCTTGCAAAGCAATGGATAAGCCTACGAGGCTACGAGGGAGTGCCCAATATATGAAACTCAATGCTAAACGATGCTATTTTGTGTGTGTTCGTTTTGGAACGATTATTCATTCAAATGGTTTTCTTAGTCGAATACAAATGCTCACTCTCCCTTTTATAGAAGAGTGTCACGTGAGTCTTATTAGGACATTAATGCACTCGAAAAGGTGAAAACTAAGGGCTCTAAGGTCATTTCCACGTATAATAACAGCATGGCCGTTACTTTGGTCTCTTAGGCCCTGTTCTTTTTAGCGTATCGTACCATAACGTATTACTGTAGCAATTTTTGTTATTTTTATATAGACTATATGTTGTGATAATTTGTAACGATTTTTTCGTGACTTTTAGTAGTCCTTCCAAAGATCCTAAACCTATTTTTTATTTTTTTATAATGTTTAGACCTCATTTTTGATCATATCAGTACATGGTTCATTTACATTGAAGCACTAAAACACTCAAAATCACTTCTAATCTCTCTCTAATAACCACTAATCATTTCTGGAATTTTCGCTAAATCTGTAGCTGACATTAACTTTGAAAACCCTTAAAAAAACCTCCATCCCAAGACCCCTCACGCGTATTGGGCCGCTTCTGCGTAGCCTACTCGCTGCCTGCACACCTGGCCTGCTTGCCACCTGCACAGCCCACTGCCGGCCTGCATGCGTTCGCGTAGCCCATCGGTCTGCTCCACACGCACTTGTACCTGCTGCATGCTGCCATTGCTGTGCTGCCTACACTCACGACTTCCGGCCCACCTGCTGATCGCTGCCGCACCGCCTGCCAGCCCACACAGCCACGCACCCACACAGCCATGCGCGCACACACATGAATGCACCGCCCCTTTTTTATTCTTTTTTTTTACTGCAAATCTTACAAAATCATCCGTCCAATGTTAGTCCAAGAAATCACAATATTTCAAATATTAATCCAAAAATCACTAATTTCACTTTAAAAATCCTCCACAATTTCAGAATTCATCTTAAAAATATTCTCATCAATTGGAAAATCACCTCATCAAAAAATATTCATTCAACACGATTTAATCCAAACACAATCTAGATGAGTGGAGGTTATTTCCTAGTAAAGTACAAATGGACAATCCCATGTAGAACCAAAAGTACAATATCTTTCGACGTCCTTAATAAGTCCAAGCACGTCCCTAATTCTAAATAAATTAAGATGCTTTTATGGCATGTACACTAGTATAGATGGCTTCTGTTTTTAAGACTGTAATGCATGCAGCGATCTCCAGCCGCCGCTTGACCTGTCCACTGTGGGTTCTGACTCAATGGAGGAGGTCACTGTGAGTGCTGCCTAGGCGGTCTCCCCCGCCCCGCGTCTTCTTTTAGTTCTTCATGTTAGGTTCTTTTAGTGTTGAGTTGTTCAACCACCTACGTGTGGTTTTCAGTAGTGTCGAGTTGTTCAACCACCTGCGTGTGGTGTTCAGCTGTTGTATCCTGTCCAACCACCTACGCGTGGTCTACCTTTTTCGCCCTGTCTGCCCCGGGTCCCCTGCGTGGCTCCCCCAAGGCATGCTAGGTTGGTCGCTCTCTGGGGTTCCCCGATGAAGATTATCTGCTGGAACGTCCGAGGGCTCAATTCCCCCGTTAAACGTCACGTCGTTGCTGATCTCATCCGGACTCATCGGCCTTCCATCCTAGGACTGCAAGAAAGCAAGCTCTCGGCTCTAGACCCTCATTCCCTCCTGGAGCTTGGGGCTTTCCGCCTAGAAGGCTCCCACTGCCTCCCGTCCGACGGTACCCATGGGGGCCTCCTGCTGCTCTGGGATGATGAGGCTGTCTCCCTCTCCAACTTCCTCGTGCTGCCGAACTCCATCTCTGCGAAGGTCACCTGCTCCCGCTCCTTGCGTTGCTGGAGTATTTTCAATGTCTATGGCCCCTCGCAGGGCGATGCCGCCAAAGAATCCTTTCTGCAGGAGCGGCAATCGATTTCCAACAATTTCTCCGGCCCCCTTCTGCTCATGGGCGATTTCAATCTGATCTACAAAGCTTCCGACAAAAACAACATCAACATCAACCGACGACTACTGAACCTTTTCCGTGCCACCATTGACGGCTGCCACCTGCGTGAAATCCACTTATCCGGCAAAAGATTCACCTGGACCAATGAGCATGCCCTCCCCACCCTGGTCAAGCTAGATAATTTCTTTTGCACGACATCCTGGGAGCTCGCCTTTCCAAACTGCTCACTATTGCCGCTTTCATCTTCCGTCTCGGATCACTGCCCCTTGCTTCTCACGGCAGAGTCCTTCGGACGCCCTCCTAGGCGTTTCCGCCTCGAGAATTTCTGGACCACCCTGTGGGGCTTCCTCAAGGTGATCCAGCTAGCTTGGGCCCCTCCTAGCGAGTCCACGAGACACCTCAATTCCATCCGACACTTTCAACACAAGCTTCGCTCCACCGCCGCGGCTCTAAAGCACTGATGCAGATCACTGCTGGGTAAACTCAAGCTGCAGCTCGCCGTTCCCAGCGAGGTTATTCGCCTTTTTGACAGGGCTATGGTGGTTCGCACTTTAACACCAGCAGAAATTTCCCTTCGTCGCTCCATCAAGTGTCGAATCCTGGGCTTGGCAGCCATAGACAAGATCAAGTGGAAGCAGCGTTCAAGGCTAACTTGGCTCAAACTTGGCGATGCAAACACAAAGTACCTCCATCTTCGGGCCAACTCGCGCAGACGAAGAGATTTTCTTCACTCCCTTCACTCCGCCTCGAGCGTCATCACTGGCCATGATGATATGGCCTTAGCGCTTCACCAACACTTCACCAACATTTTCGAAGACGGCTCAACTCCTGCTTCAGCCCCACACAATTTCAATTGGGCCTCCATCAGTCTCCCATCCCACGACCTCGCCTCGCTCGAGGAGCCGCTCTCTCTCAAGAAGCTCCGCAACGCCATAATGAGCATGCCATCCGACAAAGCCCCGGGCCCGGACGGCTTCACTTGGGCCTTTTACAAGTTAGGGTGGGATATAATTCATCCCGACCTCCTCGCGGCCTTGCAATGCCTGTTTTCCAATAGCCACCGCCTGCCGGCAGGCATGAACTCGGCCAGCGTCGTCCTTCTAGCAAAAAACAAAAACCCCTCCGCCCCCTACAACTATCGACCCATCAGTCTCATCCACAGCTTTGGCAAGCTCTTCTCCAAGATCATCGCAAACAGGCTGGCCGGGTTCATCAGCGACCTAGTCTCGCCTTGCCAGAGTGCCTTCATAAAAAAAGGCACATCTAGGACAACTTCCTTTTTGTTCAGGGCCGGGCTAAGCTTCTACACCGCTCCCGCACCCCGACCCTCCTGTTCAAGCTAGATATTGAGAAGGCCTTCGACTCGGTCTCCTAGGCATATCTTTTGGACAACCTTCGTGCCCGCGGTTTTGGTAATCGTTGGAGGAGCAGGGTGGCCTCCGTTCTGGCCTCCTCGTCCTCCCAAATACTTCTCAATGGCTTCCCTGGAAAACACATCCTCCACCGCCGAGGGCTTCATCAAGGTGATTCCTTGTCTCCCTTCCTGTTCAACCTCGCCATCGAACCTCTCCACAAAATTTTAGCTCTTGCTACCAGCCAGGGCGTCCTCTCCGCTCTCAATGGTGTGCCAGCTAATTTTATAGTTTCCCTCTATGCTAACGACGCTGCAATTTTCATCGCCCCGTCAAGGAGGAGATTGCTGGTCTGGCTTCCATTCTCCAATGCTTTGGTGACATCACCGGCCTCCGCACCAATTTCTCCAAGAGCCAGGTGATGCCCATCCGCTACAAGGGCATAGATTTCGACGACATGCTCGCCGCCCTTCCGGCCAGGTGGGTCGGTTTTCCCCTAACCTCCCTAGGGCTACCCCTCGCCCTAAGGAAACTCAAGCAGATCCACTTCCAACCACTCGTCGACAAGGTCGCCGGGAGGCTAAGCGGGTGGCGGGGACCCATGATGTCCAAGGGGGGAGACTCACTCTCCCCAAATCGGTCCTCTCGACCATGCCGTCTTACCAGCTGCCGGTGACCGTACCTCCTCGTTCGGTCAACACGAAGATTGACAAGATTCATCGTGCTTGGCTTTGGCGGGGCTCAGACTCAGTTTGTGGGGGCCACTACCAAGTTTATTGGAAGATTGTGTGCTCTCCGAGGCAGTACGGTGGGCTGGGAGTCCTGGATCTCCACTCCTTTGCCCGGGCCCTTCGCCTCCGCTGGCTCTAGTTCTATAGGTCCAGCTCTTCCCGCACCTGGGTCGACACCCCCCCCCCACACACCAAGTGGGTCCTCAGACAACGAACTCTTTCGGGCGGCTACCACGTTGGTGCTTGGGAATGGCAAGTCCATTTTCTTCTGGAGGGATGCCTGGCTCGATGGGCAACAGCCGCGGGATTTAGCCCCGCACCTCTTCGCTGCCTCTACCAGGAAAAACAGATCTGTTGCTCAGGCTCTTCTCAATGTCAACTGGCTGTCTGACCTGCGGCGGAATTTCCTACCATCCATGGTTGTGGAGCTGCTTGCCCTCCTCCAGCGCCTTCAGCAGATCACGCCCCTACAGCACGCATCGGACCATGCCATCTGGCGTTTCTTCCCCTCGGGGAACTATTCCGTGGCCTCCGCTTACCACCTGCAGTTTATTGGGCGAACTTCATCGGACAATCATCGTTTGTGGATGCAGTGGACCCCCTCCAAATGCAAATTCTTCGGGTGGCTACTCCTACAGCGGAAGATCTTCACAACTGACTCTCTTTTGAGGAAGGGGATCCCCAACAACTACTTATGCCCGCTTTGTCTAAGAAACTTGGAGACCCCGGTTCACCTCTTCCTCACCTGCAGTTTCTCCAGCCGGCGCGTGGACTCACATCTCTGCCAAGCTGCGTTCGCCAAGGCTTTGCCCCTCCACTTAGTCTCACCCGGATTGCCTCCCTTCGTGGTGGAGGTTGGACATTCAAGGGCAAATTATCAGCGGGGCCGCCTCTGCCGCCCTCGCAACGTTGTGGCACCTTTGGTTAGAACGGAACAATCGTATCTTCCGCTGCAGCGAGCGGCCGATGTCGCTCTTCCTGAGCTCCCTTCTTGATGACCTACGGCTTTGGGAGACGGCACGGGACAGTCTTGCAATTAGTTAATCCTCTAACGCCTGGGGTGGGGCGTCTACCTTTTTCCACCCCTTTTTTCCTTTCTTCGGCTCTGTACTCTTGGCCGCTGGCTCCCCTTCTTTAATCAAGTAAAGGCAATCCTTTTGCCCTTCCCTAAAAAAAAGACTGTAATGCAATCTATGTAATATATAGATAACATTAAAGACATAATATATGATGGTAGAGCTGGCTGCATGCTTTTATAGATAATTTTTACAAAATTTCTTGCTTGTCGTGTAGAGTTGATTCTTGCACTGGAGGCGATCAAAATTTGCTATGTATGTTCTCTCTTTTCCACGTCATCATACGTCGTACATGGAAACCTAGACACTGACATAGATCATTACGCAAGCTCTTTACATGACTTCCTTTCTTGTAGGTATATAACAGAGTGCTGAATAAATGATTTGCAATGTTCAACTACAAAATGTTGAATAGATAAAGTAATAGCAACCCACAAAAGTATATATCTTTCCATGCCATGTGATATTATTCTCACACAAAAGAAAATTGCAATACACATATTTTTAGTATACAAGAAGATTGCAGCACATACTTGCAGTACTATATCGCACACGCTCGATAATAAGAAAATTAACAACATTTGAGACTATTATCTAGTTAGCGTTTCCTCTTGCCTACTTTGGCTTGAAGCTCCCGAATCTCGCAAGTATAGATGCAGGAATTGTACGGCGGTATCTGAGACCTCCATGCTAAAACCTTGAATGCCCCATGGGGCTTGGTGTTTCCGGCCAGAACGTCTTGAAATGTTATCTTTGGGAGTTCCTCTTGGGAGCATGTCTGATACTGATCAGAGACAAAGAGATCTTCAGTAGCTACGCCCATTCTTTGAACATACATATTAGGTTTGTCTATGCGCAGGAGGTCGTATGGATGCCTACCAAACTTGGAGTGAGATTTCTGCACGTACGCTCTCATAAGTGCTAGAGCCTTGCACCAAAAATGGATGTTAAAATTGGTTCTCAGTAAGGGAGAGATGCATATTGCAGCGGTGAACGATCTGTTCTGGGTCTTGGCTATCTCCATGACCAAATATGCAAGCTTTGGGTGCAACTCAGGGTCTGTGCTTCCAAACGTAGTCACCTTGAAGAAATACCAATATGCCTCATCAGAAAGAGGCTTCAGTGTCAGACCCTGTGTTGTTCCAAACTTCATGATCTTGTCAGATCGGCTTGTGATGATGATTTTGCTACCACTTGTAGCCCACCGTTTATAAGCAAAACACAATATTTTCCATGCATCTTGATCAAGGTCCCCAAACACCTCAACAACGATTAGCGACCTCAAATTTTCTTTTGAGCTACCATTTTGATGCGTCCTTGCATGTCTCTCTCTCACAGCAGCTAGCTTTACATCTTTAAAGTCATCTTCAGTCAAGAAAAGAATCTGAGAAAAACGATCACGAACTCTTTCATCCTTACAGACATGAGCAATTAGTGTGCTCTTTCCAACTCTCCCGGGACCAACGATCGGCAAAATATCAAATTCATGGTCACCATGAGGTCGTGTGCACAGCAAAAATCTGATCACCGATTCCATTTCCATTTGGCGGCCAAACATGCACTTGTCCAATATGAGATGCATGCAATAAGGCTGGCGGTACAGACGCGGGTAGCTTTTCAAGAACACAACCAGCTAGCTCATGTCAACAATCATGGCTCTCAAATCATCGAGCACCTCTTCAAGCTCTTCTATGGTCCGTCTACTCTTACCGGAGAGATTGAGAAAACTAGCATAGTTTAATCTAGACAGAGCTGATGAAGAGGGGGTATTCACAACCTGACCACTTGCAGATGCAACTCCCTCTTTCTTGTGAGCTTGAGCTTGATATCTGAAGGTGTCAAGCAGGTAGTAGCCTCGATGCATGGCCTCTCTCAGCATGCTGAGCTGCTGCAGCATCCCTTGATTTGTGATGTCCCGGCCTGAAGCCACCTCGATGATCACCTGCGACCGGAGTAGAATCCTGTGCAGGCTCTTCTCGATGGCCAGAGCAGACGGTGGCTTCGAGTACTTATCGATGATGAAACTCAGGGACCTAGAGGCGAGCTCACCACAGACAGCAGAAAGGAAGATCTCCATCCGGGCAGCGCGTGAACGAGAGGATGAACCGTGGGCCGTGAAAAATGTGGTATGCGTGTGAAGCTCTAGAGCTTAATTACGCGTTGCTTGATGCTTTGGAAAGCTATATATATAAGCACAAGAATAGTCAGGAAGTAGAAAGCGATTAGGACCCCCATAGAAAATGGCTCACGAGTTCATTTCGTTGCTCTTGACCTGTGGGTCTTTGCTTACTGACTTTCTTTTTAGGAAGGAAACAAATTTATTCCATCTAGAAATATCCTATTACAAATTAAAGGCCCCTATCTGATGATAGAATTACAAAGATAATATCTAAGAACTCAAATATATAAAAAAACATTCACGGGGATCCAGCACTGCCACCAACTCTGCTGCTTCTTCCAGTCTCGGTCATCTATGGAAGCATATTATAAAGATCAATATCAGAAAATAGGCATGACGGCTTATAGATCTAACTTGAGGTTGAAGGAGCAACACCAAATCCCACCGTCATGTCGTCAAGTACGACTGGCACTGTCGATTTATACTAAGAGCATCCCCATCTCACCCCCCAAATGTACCTCTATTTCAAAATTTATCAAATGCAGCAGGAGGGAATTTGATGCATGTGAGAGGGAATTTGCACTGTAGCGATTACTGTAGCAGTTACTGTAGCGATAGAGGGAAATTTGAAGGCCCTGCTGGGGATGCTCTAAGAATCTTCAGTCAAGTATAAACTGATATTAATTGTTATTATCACTATCATTTATTTACGATTCCTGGATATTATAATCAGTTTGGAGTCGTGAGTACGTGATGGCCGATGGGGCGTCACGTAGCTAGCAGTGCTACGCTGTTGTTATTCTCCGGCTGACTGGCTCGGGTTCTTCTACGCGTTCCATCGGGCTGGTGCCTGCAATTAATTGCAATTAATGCAATTAATGCATTCCTACGCGTTCCATCGGGATCCCGTCGTCGTCGTGGTGGTGGTGGTGGTGGTGGTGGTCGTCGTCGTCGTCGTCGGACCACCACCAATCACCATTAATTGCCGCCGAGCGCCATCGTCAGGCCACCACTGGAGTACGTGCTGGCATTTGCCCATTGGGTTGATCGATCTGATCACGTTAAAATCATTCTCGAGACACGCAAAGCATTTGGTTTGGCTGTATGATTCTTGATTTATACTACTACTTTGCAGAAGCAGGAAGAAGCACGAGAAGATTCACGTACAGGAGGAATAATATATTAATGTAACTAGTAATTACTAATTAGGAGTAGTCTGATTTTTACCGGCAGTAGCAACTAGCAAGTAGCAACAAGTTCTATTATCACTAGCCTCTTTGCTTGCTCTCCGTTTTTTCCCGGAAAAATTGCTCAAATAATCAACAGTTAAATCGTATTTAATAAAAATAATCTACTGTAAATAAAAATTATATTAGGCAAAATAAATAGTATGAGTTTTGATCTGATTAATGACTAATTTTGTCACGACGAAAGTTAAGTGTGTATTTTAAAAACATATTTTAGAAACTTTAAGAGAAACTATTTAAAACCCCACAAAAATGACTATAAAATAATACAACATTTGGTTTGTAAAAAAAAGATAAATTCCCATTTAATTAAATTTAATCTAATTTAGCTGAAAAGAACGAGGCCTAAGCAGGACTTTGTAAAATGAAAGTGTTATGGTACATGGGACGAGGGGCTAAGAAAATAGTGGCGAGCTATATCTATGACCTGCAAACATTGACTAGCTAAATTTTGGCCAGATGATATCGGATACAACATGAGTAAAAAATAACAAATTTTAACTCAATCAAACTAAAATAAACTAAACAAGCTATCAAAAAGCGCTATATTCATTGCCAAGCTGCACCTCTGTGCCACGTGTCGCCACCGAGGAGTTCCCGCCGTGCGGGGTGGCCGTCAGTCGTGAGAAAGAAAGATACACTAAGTATATATATTTTTACCTTAATTATTAGACAAGCAGATGCAGCAGCGTTAATCACGACGCTAATTGTGCCTCCATGCCACGCGGTGCGGATCCACACTAATCACGGCGCTAATCTACGCTAATCACCGCGCTAATCACTTTTTATCCAATCTAAAGAGTAAAAATATCCTAGCTTTCACCGATGGATGTGTGTGAAAACGTCAAATCACAATTATTTCTGAATTGAGGAGGTAGATTAATTGGACTTCGTTTAGCTTCCGGTCGTGAAATGCAATATTTTAAGTAGCAGGTCATGTCAAATCAAATACACTGGTACATACCCGATGCATATGCCCGGTTCATGATGTGCCACGCGCTAGCTTGTTGAGCTGAATTGAAACACTTGAGCACCTGAGACATATTTAAACCATTCAACATTACATTCCTCTTAATAGTACGACAATCCTTAAACTCAACTTGTAAATAAAGCCATACAAGATTTTAGATAAACCACTTGCCGTCTTCTTTCTTTATTTTAAGGTTCGACGATGTTGTTAGTCTTGAGCACCCTTGATGTATTGTGCATGATAACCATTACTAAATGATTGATGGCGTGTTCGTCTTGTCAACCTTGATTTGATTCACCTCATGAGACTCTTCTCCCATTCGACTTTGACCCGATCATCCTCCTCGACGATCATCCCGTCAAATCGAACATGAGCAAGAAATAATATGAAAGAATTCATTCAATGCAATGCAATTACCTATACAAGGCAAAATGCTTGAAATTAAATTGTTACCGAAGTAGCATTGGTTCATAATGGTGACTTGAATATCATCTAACTTAAGGCCTTAAATAGATGGAGAGGGAATCCACCTCTTTTATGCATATGCCAAGCCTCCAATGCTTCCTCGAGTCCTATTAAGCACTTCAAACAAGATTTGGTACCCAATGCTTTTTGGGTCCTTTGGTGTTAGCAACAAAATATCTAGGTGCCCAAGTAGAAAACTTACGCTTAGAATTAGCATGAAAACAACAAGACTTACTATTTTTAGATTTTATCTTTGAGCACATAGTAAGGAAAGAGTTAGCCATTGGTTTAAAATGAGTTGCAAATAAGCAAAGCACATCATTCTTAACAAAATTCATCTTGGGGCTTATCCTACCATCATCCTTGGGTAACTTACCAATTTCTTTCTTATCCAAGGTATCCCTCTCCCCAAAAGAATTATCACTAATTATGTGTTTTGCCACCCAAATGGCTTTGACATTTGTTTTAGTTGGGGCAACATTTTTAGCAAACAAATTTCCATTTTTGTCTCTCTTAAGTATATAATGATTATTGACAAGAGAGAACTTAGGAGTGTTACCCTTGGGACAATCCTTACCAATATGTCCCTTTTTCCGGCAATTGTAACAAGTAGGCTTTGAAGCTCTTCTCTTCTTAACTTGCTCTTTGCCCGTTTTCCTCTTGATGGATGTACTTTTGAGATTCTCCTTGTTAGGACACTTAAAGGCAATGTGCCCTAACTTGTTACATCCAAAATACCGAATAGTCTTTATTTTTTCCTCATGGTGCTTTGGATCGCTCTTGAGTTTGCTCTTTTCGGCTTGGTGCTTGGGAAGGTTTTCTTGGTTATTGATGGACTTAGAGAGTCTTATCTCATAATATCTCTTCTTAGGGATGAAGCCAATTTTCTTCTTATTCTTCACGGATCTTTGATTACCCAAGATGGCATCTAGGTTGGCTTTCCCTTTATAGCACTTCTCCAAGTCATTTTTTAATTTCTCCACTCGTGCCTTGAGCTCTTTGTTTTCCTGTACAAGATTGTTAGTATTGCAAATACTAGAGGAAATATGAGCAATTGTATTTAAGCAACTAGGCTCATCATTTATAACATCACAAGATGTGGAAGAATTGGATGCACTTGTGCTAGTGTGACAAGATTCATCAATTTGATTATTACAAGACATGATGGAAGTATTATTAGAACATGAAGGCATGTCAAGCAATTCATCATAAGAAGTGAAATTTGTAATTCTAGATGACATGCAAGAAATTGAATCTAAGCATGGCACATCATCTAAAATATCACAAGTTAATCCAACATCTACCTTGCTAGTGGTCATATCCTTAAGAATAAGATTTTCATGTTCTATCTTTAAAGCATCATATGAGTTTTGAAGTAAGTTAAGCTTTTGAGTCAAATTATATGATTTTCTTATCTCCTTTTCAAGATGCTTATGAAGCTTTGCATACATATGCACCAACTCATCATGAGATGGCTCATTGTTATTTACCTTTTTATTACCTTGAGCCATAAAACAATGAGGTGATGTACAAGGTGAAGATGACTCAACTTCATCGAAACATGATGTGAAGCAATCATCATTTGAAGTCCATTCTTGTGAATTGTTCTTTTGATCAATTTTGAACTTCTCATGGTTTTCTTGAATGAACATCCACACATCATGCGCCTTTTTGAGATGGCACACCCCTTTTCGAATTTCCATGCTCAAAACACCAAGTAGAGCATCCATGGCTTGAGCATTCTTGTGTTCACTTTGCTTCTCTTCGGTAGTTAGGTTTTGTTCATCCTCCACACTATAACATTTTTCAACAATATCCCACATAGAAGAATGGAGCGCGCATAAGAACATCTTCATTTTGTGCTTCCATGGGCCATAGAGAGTACCATTAAAATAAGATGCCCAACCGGAGGAAATACGAATATTAGCAAAAGAATATGAATCATGCTCATTAGTAGGATCAAGAGAAATAATAGTTCCAAACTTATCGATCCCGTCTAGCGACATCCTAAATTCACCAAGCGGTTAAGCTTTACTTTGGGAAACCTTGCTCTGATACCAATTGAAGGACCAAGATGTCGCCTAGAGGGCGGTGAAACTTCGGAAACAAATCTTCGAGTCTCCACTTCACTCTTGGTTTCCCCTCTCCCTTTAACTTGATTTACTTTGATTTGTGCTTATACTTGTTGTTGGCTAGCACCGTCGTGTGCTATTACTCCCCCTTGTGTTGTGGATTTGATTTTGGTGCAGGTATCCATATCGGACTATTCGATATCAACATCGGAACATCCAATATTATTTTCCGTTGCGATTTAAAAGGTTGAAAATTTGTAACGCCTATTCACCACCCCTCTAGGCGACATCCCGATCCTTCACCACTTAATGCCTTTATTTAACACCCTTAATTATAAAAGCAGGAGCAAATAATTCCCAAAGTGGTTTTAGTAGTGATTTTGACATTTTTAACTTGAACAAATACATTTCACCCCCTCAAATTATTGACAAGTTCAATAAACCCCTTAAAGAATTCACCTACAATATTAATAATTTAAAATTTTTATTATCGATAAATCTAACAAATGGTTTTAAAATATGTTCCATTTCACTCAAAAAATTTATTAAAAAAATCAGTCCATGGTTTCTGCTACAATTGATCTTCTTTTACAAAAAAAAAACTTCTTTTAAAATATTTTACAATTGATTTTCTTTTATAAAGTTCGAATACCAAGCCCATATTTTTCATTGATCAAATCAGTACATGGTTTGTTTTACAAATTGAAGCACCAACCTCTCAAATTCCTCTCTAATCTCTCCTATCTCTAAAATTTTCTCTGGAAAATACTCTAAAAAAACCACAGCACTGTTTATATACGCCTTGTTTGTTTCAGATTAAATTAAATTAAATGAAAAATTGTTATTTTTGTATAAGCCAAATGATGTAATATTTTGTAGTCATTTTTATGGGGTTTTAAATACTTCTTCTTAAATTTGTACAATAATTTTTCATAATTTTTTGAACTTTTAAAAACGTTTTTAAGGGGTCACAAATTTGCTACAGTAAAACGCAACTCAACTTTAATCTAAAACAAACAAGGCCATAAAGACCTACAGCTCCAGCTCTCAGCCCACGCACCAACCCACGAGCACCTGCTGGGCTGCTTGCTCGCTAGGCTTCTGACCTACTGGTGAAAGGATCGCTATGCCGCCTAGAGGGGGGTGAATAGGCGAATAAAACGAAATTGCTGAATTAATACACTTGAACAGTAACCAGTCGGTCGGATGTTCTGATGCAGCGTCGGATGTTCCAACGTGGTACAGTACACCCTCCGTCGGATGTTCTAATCCTGGGTCAGATGTTCCGATGGCCGTCGGATGTTCCGATCCAGGGTGTTCTGGAATTTGTCGAAAACCTGTAGAAAAACTGATTTCTCGCAAAACCAAGGTTAGATCTATTCAAGAATACTCAGAACAAGCCAATACCAATAGTTTAAACACCAGATCAAGACCAAGACAAAAACACAGCGATTTTTGTTTACCGATGTTCGGATCTTTGAAGGGAGATCCTACTCACCGTTAGGGAAGGCACAAAGCCCGGATCACCAAGACCCTAATCCCCCTTACCAGCGAAGCACAAAGCACTCACCGGCGATCACTAGTTGAATCCTTTTCCTTGCGGAGGTAGATTCGCACCTTCACAAACTCCGGAGGCACGCCACACAAAGATCGGCGACTCACCGGCGACACCTAGCCGTCTAGGAGCCCTTCAAGCCTCCAAGAGTAACAAATGCGATGAAGAAATTTAGATCGCTAAGTGCTCAAGAATAAGAACTCTAATTCACGGAGCACTTGGGTTGCCTTGATCTCTCTAGATCTAGATCTCACAAGGATGAACAAGAGAGAGACAAAGGCTAGGGTTTTGAGAGAGATGATAAACAGTACGAATTGGGCTCAAATTAGGTTGTAAACAGTGTCAGCAGCCTTTGGAAGGTATTAGAGACGGCTTTAAATAGGGAATCCCGAAAACTAGCCATTGTGTAGTTAATCCCGCATCGGATGTTCTGATCCCCCGTCGGATGTTCCGACCCGCGTCGGATGTTCCGATGGAAGTTCCGATGGACCCTTTACTGGATAGCTCTGAAAACTGGCAGGCTGGCTCACCATCGGATGTTCCGACCCACGTCGGATGTTCTGATGGCATAGGTTCTGTATAGGGTATATTTTGAGTGGAAAACTCACACGAGCTTCATGATTTTCAAGACGGCCCCCGCGTCCGAAACTCCAACGACGACGAGTGGCCTAGACGACGACGCACCGCACCGCACCAGCGCAAATGTTTATGCGATGAGGCAAGCCGACGACGCACAGGATATCGACAGATATCCTATTTGATTTTTTTTAGTTTAGTAATGATCATTTAGAAAAATATAAAGGCTAAACAAATTATTATAAGATATTTGGAAAAACTCTACCGAGTCTAAAAAAAGTATTTCGAAATATTACATTGAACTGTTTGTAAAAAATAATAAAATTTTTAAACCGAAAACAAAAACAAACAAACAAAAAAAAAAATCAAAGATGAAAGAAGGTTCAGCGTTGGATTTTATTCCTGCATTGCATGGCTAGCTCCTCACCGGCACGCACGCAAGCATGTAGAAAAAAAAAAGTATAATACTACTAATGTGCAAGGCGACACCAGATGAGCTCCAAACCGGCCGGCTGAAAGATCCGTTTTATCATTGGCGGTTTTCGTGCTCTAATTGACGTTTTTTTTTCCACTAATCCGTAATGAGGCAAACCGAAGCCGTGCAGGGATGGATAATAATAAACAAAAACAGAGCATAAAGAGAATATAGACTTGTTGTTTGTTCATTAGAGGAAAAACATGCATCGCATGATAAGTCTGACTTGCCTTCCTTATTGTAAATTTGAAATAAGGGAGGGGTGATCGAGTGGTCGTCAGCTCATCATAGCTTTTTTTTTC
>SPJY01025686.1:753516-817917 GCA_005191435.1 Raddia distichophylla | reverse complement strand
GGCGGAGCCAAGAAGGCCCATGGGGGTGCACATGCAGGAACCCCGGTCCAATAAAAATTTTAGCAAGAGCGAGCCCATATATACTACCTGTTCACGCCCTCAACCCTACACTTGTGCACGAGGGACATTCCAACGCTCGGCTGAAGGAGGTAATTCCAGCCCAAAGTCTAGCATGTACGTATGTTTCCACTTTCCAGTGTCCTTCCCTCGTGGGCCAATACGAATAGTAGTACTATTTGGTTCTTTCTTTGGGCCGAGTCACACCTCAACCAAGGTGTTCGTGCGAAGAGGAAGAGAGAGATTCACCGAGTGGTTGCGGCGCTTGACGAACAAACCCTTGACGGCACACCGCAGATCTCGTCGACGCCGGTGCCGTGCGCCTGCACAGTCGTCTTCTCGCAGCTTGAAGCCTCAAAACTCATCACTTCCTCAGTTCCTCGCCTTCGTTGGTGTCTTCACCATTTGCAGTTCATCAAGGTACTCGGTGATGGCGAGAACAAGATACAATTAATGGTTGGAGGAATCGTCTTTTCCTCACATATCTTGAATCACCAACTAACATATGGTATTTTTACTTCATTCTTAATCTCCCTATTTTTTATTGTTGCAATATAGATATTCCACTTGATTGCGAGTCACCGGTTTTGGCCTTTTGAAAATATTAAACTAGCGTTGGGCAATGGAAACGTACAACCAAATGGGAGATTGGAATGATTATGTGTTTTGGCAATGGTTTTACCATTTTGCTATAAAAAAATGCCTATAGTTTTTCCCCGTGATTTCACTATTGGACCATTTTTACCCGTGGTTTCACCTCTAGTTCTTTTATTATGTTACTATCACTTAGAAATTATACATATTCACAAGTGTATGGGTGAACCCCGGAAATTTTTGTTCTAGCTCCGCCCCTGCTCATACCAAGGCAATTTCTTCCTTAACCAACCTAAACCATCCATTGCGGCAACAAAGTTATAATGATGGTTTCGAACTCATCCATGACAGCAACTAGATATATCCTTTTCAGAGAGTACTCCGTCCATTACTATTTTTATGGGAATAAGTTCATTTAGAGCATCTCCACCAACCGGAGACTTTCGAGCCGTCAAAAACCCTAAAATAAAAAAACCACAGCACTGTTTATATAAAGGCCTCCAGCTCCAGCTCCAGCTCTCAGCCCACGCTCCAACCCACGAGCACCTTCTGGGCTGCTTGCTCGCTGGGCTTCTGGCCCACCTGCTGGCCTTCTCCCTTGCGCATGCCGGCCTGCACTTCACGGCTACACAGTGCACATGCACAGCCACTTACGTACAGGCTTGCATGCTCACACACGGCCTGCGCATACACGCACACGGCACACGCACATTTTGGACAGTTTCATTTTTTCTTTATTTCACACTTCAATTACTTCCACAAATGAAAAAAAACTCACATAAATATTAGTCCAATTGTTGGTACAAAATAAATCATAAATATTATATCTCAACACATTAAATTTTGGCAAATCACCTCATCACAAAAATATGTCAATCAACAATCATGATAGTGAACTATATAGATATATGATACTGAGTAGGTTCTGCGTTGTATTCATCAACCTTGTCCCCTAGAGTGTGAGAAATCATATTGCACCATTAGATTAAATTTAAACTATTTTGAAGTGGTTTGGGAGGTGGTTTTCTCACCATGTCTTATAACATGGCAATGACATGACGGTCTCCTACATCTCAACCTATTGCTGACAACCAAGAGATCCACCTATAAGCCACTTATCACTCACCACATGGACAATACCACCTCAAAAATTGTCATGGTGTTGTTTGCACCGGTTTTGGGTATCAATTAGCGTAGATTAGGGCCTTGTTTGTTTCAGCTGAAAGTTGGTGAAAACTTTGATTTAAAAAAGTTGTGACCCCTCAAAAGATATCTTAAAGAGTTTAAAAAATTATAAAAAAATATTCACGAACTCTAAAAATAACTATTTAAAACACCACAAAAATGATTACAAAGTATTACATCATTTGGCTTATTCAAAAATAACAAAATTTTATTTAATTTAATCTAATTTAAGACGGAACACAAACAAGGCCCAGGTGTGGTGAAGCTTTGAAAGGTAGTCCTGTCAAAAAAAAAAAGTTTGAAAAGGCTCAGAAAAATAGTTGGTTAACGAACATAAATTACTGGTCATGCATGTAACTGCTGCAATCGTGTTGGAAGAAAGAGGGAAGGGGGTGAAAAGACGGTGTGCCCTTTTTTATTTAGTTTACTTTTCTTTATTATTACTGAAGATACGTTTGCTTTCTTTTCTGAAGATAGGTGAGAAAATCAGGACGAGGGAGTGGGTAGGTGCAGTGCCCTTAAGACTTTTACAGTGCCATTAAGCATGTATGCAGGTAGTGTGTCCCGAGCCCAAGGGCAAGTCCAATAGTACTCCAATTTAGGATAAACTTAGCACTGTAGCAATAAAGTAGAAAAGAGAAAATTTTGATGAATAGTGTTAAGTCCGTGCTAAATTTGGGTACCATTGAACATGTGATGTGCTGAAATATTCCTAACTCCCCGACCGAACATAAATGTATATCCTTCATTTTTTGTCCCTGTCACAAAATGAATAAAAATATGTTTTTTTTCCAAAAAAAGGACAAAAACATATATGATATGTGACCGTATATATGCGAAGTGTAATGGAAAACCTTGCTTTTAAACATGGGCACATGGGTCTCTGCATTGTATAATTTAAAAAAATGCTTTATTCATGTCAACCAGACCGCTATACTTAGTGTGCTGGGATCCAAGGTCGTTGGGCTACACTATACTTGTAGGTCAATCAAAGCGGTCGGTCAAGGTCTCCCTCCCGCAAGGTCTTTTGGGTCAACCCCAACACACGCACACACCTCATGGTGGTTTTTACCATGATACTCTTGGCTTGTAATTGTAGTGTTTTTTGTAACTTTCATTACTTAATGATAAAGGCTTGTTCTAAAAAAAAGGTTGATCTCTCGCCCTAAATCAATCATGCTCAAATCCTCCACATTTCTAACAGGACACTATTCTCAACCACTTAGCCCACAAAACCAAGAAGATCGAAACCTGTGGTCACCTTTTGTAGATTCAACTCCTTTATTTTCACATCAATGTCTTAATGCCGCTGATAGGTGGGCTCACGACAATGCGCACGTAGACCCACCTTAGTAAGAGCACTGCCAGAAGATATCATTGCTTGGTACACCATGGGTCGAAACACCCTCGATCACAAAGCCAACCTAGGCCCATCCGATTTTGCTCCTAAACATGTTGGCACTTGCATGGCTCGATTTCACTGTTTCACCGGGAAAAAAAACTATGATCCAGCCATCCAGGTGTACCATATCGCGTGGTATAAGATGGCTAAAAAAATAACATAAATGCCAACAATGAAGCAATGCAACAGCATGAAACTACATAAAAATTTATGAAACTATATTAAACTTTTACAAAAACTATATGAAACCACGGTAAAACATCCTATAAAATTACACCAAATCTTCGAAACTACTTAAAACAGCTAATTCGTTACAGCGTCACCCGTTTCTTAGCAGCCCCCTAAAAAATAAATAAATATGGAACCCAGCAAAAACCATCCTAAACTTTAAAATGAAATTCTATTAGGCAAGTGTGCATGTGTGCGATAGAGAGAAGCGATCTTAACATTACACTAACATCTAATCCAAGACCTAACAAACACATGTCTAATCCAAGGGCACTAATGCTCCATGCGATGTTAATCAAGAACAATAATTGTGCTTATCGTAAAAGTGGTACATCATGGAGTACACTCCCATAAAATTAGTTTCATGCTGCCGAGCTAAAGCAAGTACCACTCAGCTTAATTTGTTTTTATTACCAGAAATGGGAGATATGTTGGGACCAAGTGGCCGACATCTAGGGCCCCTAGGCCGCATGGAGTACAGACATGCTGGCCAACTAAAGCCTAGACGCATAGTTCCACACTAGTTCATGAGCCTGGCTCATTAATTTGGACTCTTCTCTATACGTGGACAAAAGGAGGGACGACGACATGCGGGTCTCAAAAAGTTGATGGCAAAAGAAGGTGGTGGACATGTGGGCCCACCCGCACGGCCAATATGTATGACTAGCATGCACATCTTATATATAAGTATGTGGAGTGAACAAATATTAGATCGACAATAAAGATAGTCTGCTATCATATGGGCCATTGATTAATTAGCGGAGTGCCATCTCTAGTAAGCAGCACGATGTTACCAGCAACAACGAGAAGATTCTCTATATCCCTAGACAATGACTAAAGAAAACAAGAGGCACTGTTATTAGTGAGGAAGCCATGCACGATGGTTTTTAGTTGGCTATGGATGAGGATATCTAGCATGTATATATATAACCATGCATCCGGTAGAACATAAGCAAGGAAGTGTTCGTGAGCAAAGGATTGGAGCAGATCAGGGTGTCGTCGATCTCTAGTCTATCAAAAAGGGTTGCACGTGTATGTGAGCAATCATATATATGTGTAAACCATAATTGAAGGGAACAGAATTATAGAAAGGTGACTATATTTATGCTAGCATATTATTGCTTGGAATTGATAGCAACTGACAGGGATCCATGGCCATAAAGCATTGAGCTTATCGTTGGAGGTTGATGTAGAAGAGTTATGGCGGCAAGAAGTAGAAAAGGACATGGTTCAATGGGGCACCCATCATGCCTTGGCTGGTGCATGCGTGACTGTGAGCTAAGATATCTATAAATATACAAGAGGAGGGAGCTTCAGCTCCCCCGCATGCCACACGTCATCGCCATCGTGCCACGTCGCCCCGTTTATCCGCAGCCGTCCGATCACTCGCAGCAACAGGATCTGGTAGTCCATTCATTTCTTACGTATAAAAGGATTTTTTTTCTCCCGAATAGGGGTGGAAACGATCCGAGCCGAGCCTGGCTCGGCTCAGCTCGGTTGGGCTCGGCCAGTAGCGAGCCGAGCCAGGCTCGGCTCGGTCACTGAGGCGAGCTGAAGAGCTGGCTCGGCTCGTGGCGAGCTCGCAAGCGGCTCGGCGAGCTTTTACACGAAGTGGTGCAGTACCAGTTTAGTTGCTACACCAGAGTAACCGAACTACCCAGAGCTGATAAAAGTCCATCACTTAACTGGAAGAACGCACGTCCTTCAAGGATTCAACACTACGTGGTCTACTTTGACACAAATGAACATTCCAACTATTATGGATTATGGAATATGGATTAGAGAAAGACAGGATGCAAGGCTGAAGGCTGTTTAAGACAGGATAAAAATACAGCACAGCACAAACTAGCAACGCAGTAAGTAGTGCAGTAGCAGTACAGACACGATGGCCGCTAGGGGCAAATTAAGAGGCAGGCCGCAGTGCCGCACCGCTGCTGCGTCGGACGTCGAAGGCCGTCAGCCGTGGAGGCGTGGAGAGCGCCGGCCGCTCGGCCGCCGGGAGTGGGGCCGTGGGGGGCTGGGAGCCGGGCGATGTGGCGGCTGGCATCGTGGCGGCGGCAACCGGCAGGACCGCAGCAGCAGGCGCAGCTGCACGCGTGCACTGGAGCAGGCGGCGGCGGGGTACCCTGCAGTGCACGCAGCCACGCAGCACGGCTTCTAACCCTGCCCTAAGGGCCTTCTAACCCTTCGGCTTCGGGCTATACGGCCCGGCTTGTATGTTCTTCGCTGGGCCAGTGGGCCGATTCCGCGACCTGGCTCGCCGAGCCGCTCGTGCCTCGAGCCGAGCCGGCTCGTCTAATTTACGAGCCACATACATAGGCTCGGCTCGGGCTCGTTTTTAGCTACGAGCCGGGCCGAGCCGAGCAAAGCTCGTCGAGCTCGAGCCGAGCAGCGAGCCACGAGCTTTTTTTCCAGCCCTACTCCCGAACCTCAAAAGCTCGGGTGCTTTGCCCGGTTGGTTAGGTCAACCGGGTTGAGCCCCGGGTTCGATTCCCCGTCGCCACCCTTTTTTCCCAGTTTTCCCCGCGCCCACGCGTCCCCAGTGTGCAGCGCGGTTGGCCTCGGCGCGCCCGGGCCTTTTTTCCCGCGCGCTTGGCCTGGGTGCGCCACAGGCGCGCCTGCATACCTAGTATACTCCAAAGCCATGTTATTAAACTAAAAATAATAATTTGCAACATGTACACATGGTCAAAGTGCTATGTCCTTTTTTATGATATTCTTTCGTTCAATTAAGGGGAAAAAAGAGAACATAATGTACTCAACCAAGTAGCTGGTCTCAACCAAAAAGAGTATTAGCTTTGATACACTAAGAACACAGCACGTTTGAAAAGGCCGGGTTAATTAGAGTATGATAATATGGAGGGGGAAGCGGTTTCGTTTAATATATTATTTGGTACACAATATTATTGTTGGTGGCAAGATCTTTAACCATTAACTTACGTTATTATCAAAATAATTATACTACACGTGTGTACTATGATTAAAGTAATCTAAGCGTTACATAAACAGACTATATATATGTTCTATATTCATTTAATGTACCGTAAAAAAGCTCCCCAATAACCGTAACAACTAATTATCATCAATTAATGGTTTTTTTGACAAGCAAAATTTTGAGTTCCACCCCTGTCATAGGTCGAACAATATGCCCGACTCAACGGGCAACCTGACAGGACGACATGGCCGACTCACACTTAACTTTTGTTACAACAAAAATGAGACAACAACAAAAAATGAGCCCTAAAAGCAGCCAACCGGCGCTGACGGTGCGGCTCCGCTGAGAAGCTGCCATGCAGGGATGGCCACCAACGCTGCCAAGTTTGACAGATGGCCACCAACACTACCAAGTTTGATGGACGGTTAGCGATGCTGCCACCCGCAAGGAGGGGGACGACCACCCGTCGCGCACCAAATCCAGCCTGTGTTATCGAAGACCAGGGAAGACGATCGCCGAGCGCCGAATGGTCGGGCCGGTGGCTTGGTGCCCAGCCATCGACGCCGAATCCGAGCCATAGCCACCTTATCCGGCCTCAGCAAGTGCCCGGCCGCCGCACGTGTGTCGCCCTCCACCACAGTGCTGTCGTCTCGTTGAATCCGGCCACATGCCGTTCTTGACGATTGTCCTGTCAAGCAGCTCAAGAAAAGGGGGAGAAGGGGGAAAAAGAAGGAGGAGGAGGAGGAAGCGAGGGGGAGGGGGTGTTAGGTTTTGTGTTGAATATGTGTACGAGGTGGGTTACAATTGAACTCTTTGTTATAATAGACAGTGTTGGTTTAGAGTAGGAGTCGGAGTTTAGCCAGGCCTGCACTATATAAAGGGGGGCAACTCTGGTGTAACTCATGACAATGACTGCATGATAGTTGCATAGGTCTAAGGGGGTCAGCAGCCGGCATGTGGCCGTGACCTGGGTAGCTGGTATGTTGGGGTATTATAGATTAGGGAGGAGCGTTTATAGTCAAAGTCCCGCAGAGATAGACGTAAGTGAAACTACATTAACAAACATCGTGTCGTTAGGTTGGAGGAGCTCTGGGGGTGCTCACGGGAAAGAGACATGGGGACCAAAAGTTAGCGCTGCACTCAATTCTGATAGTTAAGTGGATGATAAGTACATTGAGCTGGGTAGTGTCATGACCTTGGACCAAAAGTTATCAGCCTGTATCAGAAACGACCATCCATGTGTAGTGATGAGTCGAAGCATGCACGCCCTACATCACCGGAGCACAGTATGTATACAGTTGCCGCCAATCTAACGGCTGTTTCACTTTCACATGCAGGAGACGTCTCGAACAGCGTCCAGAAAAGCAATTGATGGACATGCATATGCTGATATGCATGGCATCACTCGGACCCCTCCTGTAGGGCTGTACTTGGAAACCAGAGAAAGCCAGTGACCGATTGAGAAGGCTGCCCCTGCCCTGGCTGTGTGGTCAAATTTAGGAAGTCGTCACATGAAACACTTTCTCTCTCCTAGCTTTCATGCTGTCGAGGAGCGAGACTGTTAAAGAGAGCAGCAGCAAAAGGAAGAAGGAAAGAAGACAGTTGGTCAACGTTCCTCACTGGCCATGACGTCACTCGGGAGAGAGAAGTGGAAAGACCTCATTGCCCCTGGCACGTACTGTGTGCTTGCCAGTGCGCTCTTCGCCTTTTCTCTCTTCTCTCTTATTTTTTTTCCTTTTCTTTTCTGAAGAAGATGCCGTCTTTGCCTGATTGTTCAGAGACTCAGAATCGACGGAGAGAATGGGTGGGTGGCAATGCAGAGATGGTATAGATATACGGCCGCGAAAAGAAGTCAGCTAATATATATTCTTCCGAACTCTTTCCGACCCTAGGGCAGATTTTGTTCCTTGCTGACAAGCGAGATTAAGAGCGCATTCATGAATCATAATCTTCCTTTAATTAGCATCCCAACTAGTCCACCTAGCTCCCCTTTTTAGGATTAGCACAAACTTCTAAGTGGCTCCAGCAAATTCTTCCATTAAGCTCTGCAGCCTGCCAGCCTTTGCTACTCCGTGACAGAACATTCTCAACTACTCCCTCCATCCCAAAATATAAGACATATAATTTTTTGGTGCGGTCTTTAAAGCAGAGCTTTGACCATTAATTTCTTTCATGACATATTATTAACAAATACAAAATTAACATCATATGAAAAAACTTTCAAATACCAATCCAATCATATTACATGCATAACACGAAAAATATAAGTTTTTAGCTTAATTATCGGTCAAAAATTACGATTGTTGACTTTTTGAAATACATGCACGCCTTATTTTTTGGGATGGAGGGAGTATTTTTTTTAAAAAAAAAACAACCCATTAAGTTTCTGTTTTATATACCATTACTTAGGCCCAGTTCTTTTTAGCTTAACAGCTTAACGTCTTAACAGCTTAACGACTTATCTACGTTTTGAAAACATATATGCTTTGAGTTTTTTGAACCCGTTTTTTCGTTGTTTTGAAGGTGGGTTCTAACGCTTTAAAAAGCAAGTCAAACGAAATGTATCCGAATCTCGAGACTATCTCGAGAAGCTCTCAAAGTTCAATCATTTCAGCTGTTCAGCCGTTCATCCGTTCAGATCAGCTAAAAAAAAGGCCTTAGTCGCCATCATCTTATATGTTGTTGCAGTAAGTTAAATAGTAATTATTTTCCATGCAACAGCCATCATGATCTGTTAGTTTCCACCTTTCGCAACATCAATAGAGCGCAAGATACCCTTGATGTAATATGCATGACATCTTGGGTCCACATGGCAATTTAAAATTTAAAATTTCAACAAGATTTAAAATTTTCAATTCATATATATTTTAAAATTTTGAATCCCGTTAGATTAATAATTTTCAAATTTGTCGTATTTAAAATTTGCAAATTGGTTAGATTTCAAAATTTTCAATTTTGGTCATATTTTTTTTTCAAATTTTGCAAGACTTCAAGATTTTAACTTCGGTCAGAATTCAAAATTTAAAAAATGGTCAGATTTCAAATTTCCAAATTAGGTCATATTTCGCTTTTTCAAATTTGACTTAATTTCAAAAGTTTAAATTTAGTCGGATTATGGCCAGGTCAAATTTGGTCAGATTATTTATTTTCATGTTCGGTGATATTTCCAAATTTTAAAATCGCGCAATCAAGGGAAAAATGATCTTTTGGTACGCCTTGGCAGATCAACTAGCTAGAAACGGTTAACAGTGGCGCATAAGATAATATTTGAGTGATTGCAATGGTATAGAAGAAAGAGTCGACTAAGTGATGTCACATATGACACTAAAACTGAATAAAAAACAGGAAACAGATTAACTTGCAGTCAAGACTAGGACATTGTACATACCCTTTTGCCAACAAAATGTATGATGTGTGTGTGTGTGGACCTGCGTTCTTGCTTGCTCATACCAACATCATGAATCATGGTTAAGCCTGTTTGAATCAGTTAGGCCAAGACGTTGAACGGAAAAATGGATCTAGTAGCTTCCACTCGCATCAACACTGCTGGAGTTTGGACACAAATTTGTCTAAGAAATTATATAAGAGATAAAGATATACTTGCGAACTACCTTCTCAATTGGTGGTTTTTTTAGAGAGGAAAAAGTTTCTTTTAGAAAAGAAGAAAAGAGAGAGATATGGAGCATTTCTCGGTTCTTGAGCGACATGCACGAGCACGACATCGATTGATTCCCTGCCGTTGACGACGAGATATGCATAAATATAAGCCCTTTTTCCTATAAGACGATTGATTCCTAGTTTGCTACATGAGGGACTTCACAAATCATAAGTCCGGTATTGAGGTTTAGGGACCAAAGTGGACTTGCGGACATAGTTAAAGGATTAAATCGGCACTTTTCCGTATAAATATGCAAACTTAAATCTAGTTGTGTATGTAGCCCCTGATATAAACCCCGTATGTACGTGTCCTTTTCATGGCGTTCTGATAATGTAATTAGAGCCCGGGCACTGGTCCATTCGTTCACACATCCATGGATAGCGATTAAAAAAAAGGTTAACAGTGGATGTCACGACATGGACTAGTCGAAATTAACGGATCTTGGGGCGACAACACAATAAATCTCACTTTCATGTTTCTGATCATGGCCTCTAAAACGATTAAGTTTATAATATGGAAATATGAATATAAACGGAAAGGTTGTTCCTCACATGCATGTCAAAATCTTAAAAACTTTAGTTTAGATACGAATGAGTATGTTTTGAACCTCGGACTTAGCACCTAAGAAAAAGATGAAAGTGTTTTGCAATTAGATTTAATTACAAGAGTCTTGAATGATTTTGGGTCTTAAACCGGAAACGGACTCAACAAAAAATACTTTTTGAACCGTACTATTTCAGTAAAAAGATTTTATTATTGCACTTTTTGAAAACATTCCAACAACCAAAGATCATTGCCCCATCCTACAATTTTCTCTCTACTTTTTGTGTCCTTCCCCTACGTTCGGCTCACCACTTAAGATCCCAGTTTGCTGGCATATATAGGTGCCGAAGGAATGAGCTATTGTCGATGGAGCTAATCTACCTTGGCCTAAAACGGTCTTGCGAAATGATTTGCGTATTCTTGCTACATGGAGCAATACAATGAGTTGATGAGTATTCTTCCTCTCGCCCTACAATCTATCTGAAGTTGGCAGCCAACGACTTTGCCCGAGCATCCATATGAAGATTCATGTCATAGATTCCCTTCTACCTCTGATAACGCCACCCTGCTGCCCCTCCCCCTCTTTCGTCTCGCTGGTGCTGCTCCTCTCGCCAGCCCATGTATCCTTGTCTGCTCCTACACACGATCCTAACAATAGTGGTGGCGGTCAGAAAGGTTGGAGACGACGGTGACACGGATAAGTCAAAATTGATAGAGACTTTGCGAAATTTCAGACAATCGAGTATTAATCAAATCGATAGAATAAACACTTGAAAAATAGTTTGTTTGTCTTATAAAATTCCTCCATTAATTCTATAAAATCCCCAAAATAGGTTCAGATTTTGATTCATCTGACGGTGGCCTTGGTTTTTCTGACAGATAGGTTGGATTGAGCATATATCGGTAGAAAGATGCATGGGCATCCAGTCCACTGCTGCATTATAGATGATCTTTTCTCTTCCTTTATTCTCTCCCTCCACAACGGCCAAAATCAAGTGTCAAAGGCTATAGAGAGCTGATCGTGGACAGTTGTACGTGCAAGAGGCGATCACTTTCAGAACAGTGACAGCCATAAAAATCTCTTTCAGGCAGTTGATTAATTACCAAGCAAGTGCAGAACACCGTCATAGCAACTATAAACCGAAAGAAAAGTAGAGAACATCAAGATTGTGCTGGGATGCTACATGTAAACTGCTCCAAGATCATGTCCAATCGATTGCAATTGCATTGCATGCACAGTCACCAATCATCATCATCTATCTGATTAATTAGTTGTTACGTTATTGTCCATCCATATTTTGGGGCAGAATCATGTCTATAGTTTGGGGTTGCAACTTGCAAAGTATGTTTGATCATAAATGGAAGCAAAAAAAAGAACTTTTTCCTGACCACGAATTTGAGCCAAACAAAAATAGAAGCCAAACACATTGAACATTGCTTGCCCCTTCCTATCCAATTATCCACTCAACTCATATTAACAAATAAACACTGGACAAAAGATCAAAATTACAAACGGGTCCCCATGCCATCGGATGCGAGATCTACGGCTGAGGACACTAGAGCTAGAGCTAAAACTCCCTTGGGTCGACGAAGATGGAGGCGGCCGGCGGCGCCTTGCTCCAGTCACCGAGCGCACCGTCGCCGTAGCCGTCGGCGAGGCGCTTCATGCACCAGAGGTCCTCGGCGCCGAGCCGCGGCCAGTGTGGCACGCCGTTGCGGAGCGGTTCGCCGGCGGCGACCTCGGTGGCGACGACCCTCGCGCCGGCGCGCCGCGCCGCGTTGTGGACGTGCCGGAACAGGGCGCGCGCCATCGCCGGCGACGCGGCGCCATCGTCGCCGCCGACGAGGCCGTAGACGAAGTGCATCCCGAAGGGCTCGAAGAGGTTGGGGATGGACGGGATGCGCAGCCACGGCGCCGCCCGATCGGCTGCGCGGGTGGCTCGCGCGGCGGCGCGCCACAGCCGCGGCGCGCCGCGCAACTCGAGGCGGAACGCGTCCTTGCAGTTCCAGACGCTGGCCACCGCCCACGCCGGCGGCGGCGCCGCCAGGAAGTCCTCGATGCCGCGCCACCTCCAGCGGTGAGGCACGGCAAGGAAGGTGCCGAGGGAGAGGGGGTTGGAGAGGACGGCGTCGATGTCTTTGGGGAAGAACTCGACGGCGGCGAGGCGGCGGCGATAGAGCAGCTCCGCGTCTCGCGGGCTCAGGCGGAGGACGGCGGCGCGGCGGGGGGCGGCGAGGTCGTGGCCGCGGAACACCGGTTGCACCAGCACCGATGGCGTGCGGAACTCGGCGTAGCCGCAGCGGCCGGTGAAGAGCCGCACCGACGGCTCGTTGTCCCGGTCGGTGGCCACGTAAGCGTACTCCGCGCCCACCTGCCGGAACCACTCCTCCATCCTCTCCACCAGCCTCCTCCCGATGCCATTCCGCCTGCGCATCGCGCGGCGGCGCGATTAGACGACGGCAATGGCGGCGCCGTTGATCGGCGATCATGGTGGTGTGTGTGGTTACCGGTAGCGAGGGGAGACGCGGAGGCCGAGGAGGTAGGCGACCTTGGAGAAGAGCTCGCTGCGGCCGCACACGACGGTCTTGATGCAGCCGCGGACGACGCCGACGATCTCCCCGCCGACTGTCTCGGCGACCTGACGCATTATTTACCGATCAGCATCCAATCCATTGAAGAAGAGAGCGAGCGAGCGGCGGGCGGCGGCGCGGCACGTACGAGCATGAGGTAGGCCGGCGAGTGGCGCACTCGGCAGAGCGGGTCACCGAGGAGGTCGGTGAAGAGGGAGAGCTTGCCCTTGCCGGCGCTGGGGCCGACCTCGCAGGCGCACTCCACTCGCTCCACGCCGGCGCGGTCGCGGCCTCCGTCGAACTCGCGCACCCGCACACGGATGAGCGCCGCCGGCGAGTCCTCGTCCCCTGCCGCCTCCTCCATGGCCACCATCGCTCGAGCTCCGGCTTCTCCCTCTTCTTGCTCCGGATTATATGGTCGTCGCCGTCGTGGTGGATGGGTGGTGGAGTGCGGGTAGTGGAAGCGAGAGGTTTTTGGCGGTTGGGCAGGGCTCCCGTGGAATCCGAGGGAGAGAAAGGTTTGGGCTTTATGCGTGGGCGTGGCGCGCGCGGGAAAGAGGGAGCTTGTAGGGAATGGGAGGAAGAGGAGGTAGCTGGCCGCTAGCTTTGGATCACATCCATGGCCATGGCCATGGGGGCGCCCGTACGTCCACTACACTGTAGTAGGAGTACTGTACAATGACGGATTGACGGCTACACCACCATCGGCAACCTTTAGGTGGGACCCACCTGGAAGGCATGTGTGGGGCCATCGATCTCTCCCTTCTTCTCCGCCATCGTCCTCCTCGCCCTTATTTGCTACCAGAAAAATGTATCGTAACCTGACGGCCGCGCTTCGCGCTTGTATGCATTAAGAGAAATAGCATCATGGTACATGGAGGATTTGTTTGGCTAAGCCTAGGAAAATTTTGAACGGTGATAGGATTGAAGTTGTTGTCAAACAAATAGAGAGCATCTATCATCCAATTGTTTATGATAGCAACATGTAGTAAATAACATAGCGTTGTCGCTGATTTGTTTAGAAATGGTTTTATACTATTTATAAAAACTCTAGACGGCGACCGTATGAAAGATGTCGTCAAACATAGTACATTAATTAATCATTTGCCTGTTTAAGATAGTAACAGGTGAGTCAAACAAGTCTCCTACTCTGTTGTTACCATGTGTAGAAAAAAGAAACCTGCCATAATTTTTAACAGTACAATAACCTATCAAACAGGAGCTAGTGGATTATTTTTCCGAGATAGAAAGTATAGTCGGTACTATATTCTTCTATTGACCAGTACATTTGATGACACTAAAAAGTAGGCCTCGTTTGTTTCAGCTTAAATTAAATTAAATCAGATAAAATAATTTTTTTATAAGTCATATGGTGTAATGCTTTGTATTCATTTTTTTATGTGGTTTTAAATAGTTTTCTTAGAATTTGTAAAATATCTTTTTCATAATTGTTTGAACTCTTTAAGACGTCTTTCAAGTGGTCACAATTTTTTCATATTAAAGTTTTCAGCAACTTTCAGCTTAAGCAAACAAGGCCATAATTTCTACATTGCCGGTGGCTCTCAACTGTTTAGCTCCCATCATTGAACAGAGCGCACGGCAGGGTTGGGGTAGACTTACGGGGTGCATGATGCAATTCCCCTCCCCGTACCCACGCCATATTTTTTGTCTGTAGCGCGCGTCCTCTTCACTACCTCCACAAACCGGTGGCGGCTTGTGCGCCCCCGCGGAGCGATGCCACCCGTCGGATCGCGCAACGGACGGTCCAGATGCGCTCCAACCACGGCCGGAGGAGGCTGCGGCTGCGGCTGCGCGTGGGCCCCGCGCAAAAGGCGCGGAGATTCTGGGGGCACGTGGCGTGGCGGCGGCCGTCGATTGAGCGCCCGAGCTTTGATGGGCGCATTCACTAATCCCTCGTAATTAATGTATCGTAACGTAACGTACCCCATCCTCTAACCTCGATCACCACGATGATTACCGTTCTGTCGATGGTAATTAGTCGCAGCAGCCGAAAATTAATTGGTGGTTAAGATTGATAGGCAGTTGATCCGACCCCAAGCGTCCGCCAATCAGCCACTGATTGCACGCATCACTCTTCACTGTACCGGCGCTAGATGCAGCCATGCAGGGGAGAGAATAAATTCTTGGCTTTCAGATGTATAGCTCAAATTGATATTTGTCATTTGGCAAACTTATATACGCACCCTTTATATAATATATATGTGTGCCATACATAGGTTAGTGGATGCTCAATCTCATGTATATATTGTTAATTGTACAGTATACGCATCGGTGTGTATATGGAGTACATGATTGAATTTGACGAGACTAAGAAGAAATTAAGTGAAAGAGTAGCAACACATATTGCTTGCAACGCGAGGGTGCTCTTGGGTGTGTACACGTGTATTGTTTTTGCCTGTGGTGGTATGAGTAGCGGAGTAGATATGACGTCATAAATCGACCTTGCTCTAGCGTTATCATGACAATAATAATATCATATGCGCTTGATTGACGTGCTAATGATCTACTATATATATATTTGTGGTGATTCAAATGATTGAGGTCAAAATTTGATGCATGGAGAGTGTGTGTGGGCCGGGTACATGGCGCTCAAGCTAGCGAGCTAACTACTCTAAAAAAGATTAATGTTTGGACTTGTCATAAATTAAAGTTATAAAACATATTAAAAAAATTAAACTCTATAGATTGGGTACATGAAAATTATACATATAGATTCCTTTAGAAAGACAACTCGATAACATTATTTACTTTTGGTTTTATAAATAAATTAACTATAATGATTAATGATCAAAAGTTACATTGTAAAGGTATGTCGATGTACAAACATCATGTTTTTGTGATATGAAGCGAGTACAACATTAAATAATCACACAGACATAGGAGCAGGGATATAACATAATTAGCTAGGCCCCAAATTAATCAAACATTCCTAGTGCCCTAATGCACGATGCCGTGGGCCATCCATCAGACCATGCATGCATCACCAACTTAATTTGGACTAATTTGCAGATTAATTATCACAGGTCCATTCTTGTCTCATGCAAACGTACGTACGTAAGTATGTGCACGAGTACTGTCATATGGCTTCCAAGTTTATATATATGGCTTTCGTTGTCATCCAAAGTTTGACTGGTCCATGCCCCGGTCGTTTGGTACATGGTAGTACATGTATTGCTAACTAATTTCATTGATTTGGTCGCATTTGGATTTAGATTAGGTGGCACATCACACAAGCTAAATTGATGCAGTTCATTTTGCGACGATATCATCAGAGACAACACGAAAATAATATCCATTGATGCATGCAATTCATTTTGCGATGATATATCCGCGCCTAGCTTCCAGTTGGGCCGTTGATTTCTGATCGGATAGCCGTGATCCCGACGTGCAGCTGGCAACCGTACATACTGAACAAGGTTCCGGACAAAAGACAAAAGAGAAGGGGGGACATGGAGGGAGATTACAACAATGGCAACCCAGACTTCGAAGACGCAACCGTCTCCACCACCGAAAGGGATGCATGGTCGAAGTGCTAGCCAACCACTACCAATCTAACCGCCACCTCCTCGTGGGACACAAGAGACGCCTGTGGGATTCACAATCAAAACAAAAGGGGTTGTTACCGATCGAGTCGCCGCCACCTTGGGCGAAGCAAGGCCAAGATGCCTTTTGCCATTGGCCAAGGCGCCACCATCACTACTGAACAAAACACAACAATCGCTAGGCGCCACCGGTGTTGACTATGCCATAGGGCATGTTTTAGATATCAAAGGCTTAGCCACCGCTATCATGAAGGATACAAGGCCAATAAACAAGCCACCAAAACCAACATGACGCCATCACATCACGAGATGCGCGAAGAAGTTGCCACCACCGCAAGGGATGCAAGAACGAGAAATAGGAGCAACCGGCCACTAGAACGCCACCGCCTCATGGGATGCATGGCCTAAAAGCTGGCAGCCAACTAGGGATGAAAACGAATCCGGATCTTCCCTATCCGAATTGGTCGGATCCGGTTTTGAAACCTATCGGATTGGATTTTTTTTTATCCGGTTCAGGAGATACCCGATGGATATCCATAACTACGCAAATTCAACTCCTTATTTGGATATCAGCCCACCATCCCAATACAAAGACCCAAGAAGCAAATATCAAATAGCCAACTAGCCCATAACCAACCAACCTAATCATTTAAGCCCATAGAATAGTCAAAAGTGTAAATTGTAATAATATTTCACTTAATTGGGCCATTTGTGTGCTTTGAATGTTCCGACGGTTTGTATTCTTATATGACAATATCCATTTTCGCATCCGTTTCAGATCTGGATTCAAAAAATAATATGAATACATATATGGTTTAGTCATCAGCCGATCCCAATTTGACACGTTTTCATCCCTACAGCCAACGCTTCTCCGTCGCGGACACACTTGGACGATCATGAAAGTTAGCCGCTGTGCATCCGCTAAGCCGCTCGGCAAACAGAGAATGCCGAAAAGCGAGCCGCTGATTCAAAACACCACCACCCCCACATGACACACTTAACCAGCTTGCCAATCAAGGCAACGCATTCAACAAGAAAACGACAAAAAATCGCCCCCACCAAAAACATATTGTCGTGCTTGGTTTTTCACGTGCTAGACATATAGAGAGTTGTATGTCAATAAAAGAGAAATGTCATTTTAGCGAAGCCAGCCACTCCTTGAGAGTGACATTTGATCCTTTTTCCCCTGCTACGTACTCGTTGCGCATGATCAGCTTTGACGAAATCAATTGTTTGCTAGCGATGGTATTAATCCATCCATCGTGGCACCATAATTGGCCGGTGTAACGTACGTTGCGTACGTACGGCTGGTCCACATCAGGAACGAAGCTAGCTGTGTCTGTGTGGCATCGACTGTAGCGGCGGCGCCGTGTAGAAACCGAACCAAACGCCTCGAAATCTAGACTTGTTGATATGTTTCGTTATTTCAGCGTAAAGAAGACGATTTCTTCCATGGGCCAAGATTGCACTGCCCAGCTGGCCATAACAACCCCTAAGCTAAAAAAAAGGGTTTTTTTTCATCCATGCCATTATTAAGTTGCATATATTCAGGTTTGCCATTATAAAGTGCCTATTGTTTAAAAGGTCATTTCTTTTGCGAATAAATTTCATCCATGCCATTGTGAGGCCTTTCAGGCTTATACGCCAAAGAAATACGCAAGAAATACGATAAAATACATCTTGGACCCACATGTCATCTTCTGCTTCCTCCTTTCTCCTCCTTCCTCCCAATCTCTCTCCCCTCCAACTCCGGCCAAAGGGCGGTGGCTCGGCCTGGTGTTCCCCAACCCCAACGAGGTCGATGGCTCCGCTGCGGACCTCAGGTGTGAGCTCCGCCGCCGCCGCCAAGGCCGTGCGCGAGCTCCGCCGCCGCCACGGCCGTGCGCGAGCTCCGCCTCCGCCGCCGCCGCGGCCTCCGTGCGCCGCCGCTGTGTGTGAGCGCGGCCGGCCGTGCGCAACCTCCGCCGCCGCCGCCGCCGCTGTGCGCGAGCGCCACCGCAGCTTGAAGAGAGAGGAGGAAGAAGGGATAGAGGATGACATGTGGACCCAGGCTATCAGGTGTGTATTTCTCTGTATTTCACATGTATTTCGATTTTGTATACTCCGTAAATCTCTCAAAATGCTCAAGAATGGCAGTGCTGAGGTTTGTTGTTGAGGAAATGGCATCAATAACAATAGGCACTTTATAATGGCAAATCTGAATATATGCAACTTAATAATGGCATGGATGAAAAAAAACCCTAAAAAAAACTACTGCCGGTCGTATGCACGTATACTACTTTTTTTTTATTACTTATCCGGCAATTTGGTCCTATTATATAACCACCTCAGAGTTGGATTTTCATTGTCCCCTATGGGAACTCAAATCCGAATGATGAACTATCTGTCAAAAAAAAAACCGAACGATGAACTTATTTACAAGCCTAACATTCCATTATCAGGCTACTAGCATGTTGTCTCTACATGTCAAACTTCGGCCCACCACTACCTCCTTGTCATTCGGTACCATTACCTCCTCCTTCTTCGATACTTTTCACCTTTGCCGCGAGCCTACCACAATGCAGCTAGCTACTTGGCTAAGAGCATATCCAACCATTCCTAAGAGTGGATTATTTATTATTTTTCTTTCTCTCTTCTATTTCATTGCTAGGTTCACCTTAAATTAGGGTACCATTGGACTTACCTATTAACACCCCAACCTCTGTTCCATCTAATTTTTATCTTATTTCAACTTTTGTTTTGTATCATAAGCAGCACTCTCCTAAACAAACTAGCCGTTAGACAACATAAATTGAGGCTAGCTGATTTGTCCACTCGCTTTCTCTAAACCTAACCCACAGCTGTTCCAAACATACACATTGCCCCTTTTATATGTCAAAGGTTGTGTGGATGCGTATTTGGGAATATAAATAGAAATATAATTATATTAAAGCATAATTAAATGGAGTCTCCACATCAATTTTTAAAATTTAGAATTTTTCACGTTAATCGAAGATAAGGAAGATCTACGCTAGTTGAGTATTGATGGTTTGTATTATAACAGTCTAGATTAAAAGAATAGTCGATACCCACTATAACAATAAAATAAAAGCAATTTAAAAAAAATTCATACCAAATACTATAAGGTAGAAAAAAGTGTCCACATCAAATACGAGATCCACCTGCCCAAATACACGGGACACTTTGCTGTTCAAATAAATTCTTTGTAAATAGTACGCAGGAAAAGAAATGCTACATTCGCGCACGGCCTTCCCGCACTAACAGGCCGTGCACAAACGGGTAATCCCAGGCCCACTCAACGGGCCTCCAAACAATAAATTCGCCCAGGGCTGAAATACTTCTGGGCCCAATCGAGGTAAAATCGACCAAAAAAAAAAAGATCGTCTATCTAACAAATATCTGAAGAATCATTACAAACTTTTTCAAGTAAAATGGTAATTAAGCAGCTTCTTTGTCAATCTAAGCTAATAGTATATGATCCTTCCACTTGGGCTCTTTACTGTCATGGGGTGCAGCTAAGTCATATGCCGTACATAATTATTTTGTTCATTTCGTTATCTTTTCATCCACCGTAACTATTTCATTTTATCTGAACTTGTCCTTTGGAAAATGTACCAGAACCTGCATTGCTGTCTATGAGCTGCAATTTTTGTTCCTGATGAGGTCGATCATCTGCTGTCGACAACATCAGCTATTTGCGTTTACAGAAATGATACGTTTGTATGCAGCACTCCTGCTAAAAAAAAACATAAGTATAGCCAGAACAAAGGGTAGGAGCTGTCCCTCAGAAATTAGCGACCACCATAGCTAAATATTTCCTCAATGAGAACCAGAACAAAAATGTATAACAACTTGAAAAACACCTAGCAAAATGGCGTCTACACCAACCACAGCTAGTTCAGAAATTAGAGAGCAGTCTGAAATCTTTTTTTAGCTATTAAGAGACTGCTGCTGAAATTACTATTAAGAGGAGAAATTCAGATGGGCACAGGGGAAATATACTAGTCGTGCGCCCTCTCCCGAAGCAGGAGATCGTCTAGAATTCTACTAGCTAGCTGTGTGGGTTTAGAAGATTCATTCTAGGAGATGCGTCTATCACTCTATTGCGCTCCTTCCAAATGTTCCAAGCAACATAAATGACGACCCCATTGAGAGCTCTAGTCTGAACTCTGAAGACTGAACTAGAAACGCATTGTCATTCTCTGGTTCAGCTGTATCCTTTGGCCTTGTAGGCTGCTGTACCTCACCTGTTTTCAGCAGGATTGAATGAGAGGCAGATAGAACATAAAAATTGCCTGAAGATCAGATCAGAAATGAATCTGATGAACTGCATGTACTACTCACGTGCATTGATGTTAGTGTGGACATTAACTCTCTGCACTGCGCCATTAGAACATGTTCTTGGATGGCAATTCTGGAGAGCTGTGACACCAAGACGTTTGTCCGTGCTAACTGCAAAGAGTGGCAGACGATTTTAGGCCAAAAACAACCAATGCAGATAGCAAAATCTCAGGACATATCTTTCACTGCATGTCATCGCAGGTGTAGGTGTAGAATGTAGATACCATCATATAACCATTGGTATATTTTTTGCATGAGAACTGCAATGGAGAGAAAACAAACATATGCAAAACAGCACCTTAGACAGAGTGCTTGTTGAGTTTCCTATTGTCTGCATGACATCTATTGCAGTTCCAACAGCAATTTTTACAGCTTGAATATCTGCCTGCGAAATATAAATTCGTGAAAAAAAGCATAAAATTTAACTGGAAGCAAGTCAGAAAGAACTTGTAACTTTTTTTATATCAAATTTCTGACCACTGCTCCGTCAGAGACAGGAAGACGCAGAATGGTAGCGTTCAGAGCTTCCATTGTTCCTGACAAAGAACTAGCATGCTTTTTCTCCAATAAGGACCATTCCTCCAAATATATCATCTGCGTCATGTACGACTATGAGATGTTGCAATAAAATAAAATGACATATTCATACCTGATAGTGAACTTCCATATGATAACTGGATTGTTCGTTACCAAACAAGTGTGCTATGCTTCAAAAACAAGAGTGTGCTAGATTCATCTTTAAGTTTGCATTATGGCTGGTCTAATTATCTTTTATGGCCCAAATCATGACCCTTTAATTATGCTAGTTAGTACAACCCCATAAGTCGATATTAGTTGTGACTACCGTGGCATACAAGTGATCCTAACTGATTTTTCCAACTTTACAACTAGGCGTAAGAAAGATCCATGTGCTGATTTTGGACAATTAGGAATTTGTACCCCAAATGGCCTATTGCACTACTTACAGTCCTGTAACTACCTGAAAGAAATAGGCATGCGACAAATATAGGTAAGGTCCAATTGCCAAAAAAAAATGTCATTCAAGAGGATTTTATGAATAATCAAATGACATGTAAATAACTTGTTTCCTCAGTAAAAGGTTAAAAAGAGTTCACCGAACAAAGACGAAAGTTCTTACTTGTCCCCTCCGAATTGCCATTAGTTTGCAATTGTTGTGAAATAACTGTAGCTGGAACTTTTTGAGGGCAACTGATTTATGCATCCCGAGGATAGCAATCCATGCGCCGTATAAGTATTCCTGTCAATTACAGTGAAGCCAAGAAGGAATATCAGCAGCCGAAGTGCAGCAGCAAGTCAGTAGGATTGGAGGAATGAAATGTAAAAAAATGCAATAAAGTTTCTTGCCAATGTGCTTGCAGCAGCAATGATCACAGGCACAGCCAATGGCACAGTTTTGATGAACAAACTTGCATAAACTCCATGTGTCGATATGTAAAATTTTGACAAATCCATCTGTAATTTGAGCACACAGTTCTGAATTTTCTGAATACACAACAGTGGCTCACCTCTGCAGCTCGTGCCTGCGAAGAAGCCGCGGCTTCGGCCTGTGCAATGGCGCGCCGCCACTGCAAATGCCGGTTGTACAGTACCTTCAGCTGGTGCTCTTCCTCGGCCTTGCAAACCCCAGGAGACTTCCTCCTCATGTCACCCTCCAGATTGCCCTGAATCTTCACTGCAAAGCCAGGCACCGCCGGCGAGCTCCTCACCGGAGACGGGGACCGGCTCGCCGTTGAGGAGCGTGAATTCCCACCGGTCGCTGGCTTGATCAGCGACGGTCTACTGAACAACCCAGTGAGCAGTGACTTCTTCTTCCCCGGCGCCGGCGTTGGAGACGACGAGGGGGTGCGCGGCAAGAATGGCGCCGTCCTGTAGGCAAACCGGTCGGAGAGGCTCCCGATGGTGGTGTCCCGCGAGAGCCGCGCGGACGGGCTCATGGCGATGCTCCTCGGAGACGGCCGCGCTACGGCGACGATGCCGGCGCCGCCGTCGTTCGACCCGGTGGACGACGACGCGCTCTCCGTGTCCGACGACAGCGCCTGCAGGTGCAGGTGCTCCGCGCCGTCCACCGACGAGCGGCGAGGCGTCTCCTCGAACGCCGGCGACCGCGCGGCGGCGATGGCGTCGGCCGGTTCCTTCTTGTTCGGAGAGCGGTCGAGGACTCGAGGCTGTTGGCGAGCGCGCGGCCGTGGAACGCACGCAGCGCCGCGTTGGCCGTCGGGACTGCGCTGGACCTCCTCTTCTCCGGCGTGGTCCGGCGTCACGGGCCTGGCCTTGCTGGTGTCCAGTGAGTAGGAGGGGCTCTGGAACGCGACGGAGAGAGTCCTCATCGACGTGGCGGCGCCTCCGTCGGCACTGGGCTGCGGTGCTGGTCGCGACCGGTCGGCGACGGAGGCGAGCCGCCACGGGGCCGGGGACACTGGCCGGCGGGACGACGGCGAGGAGGCGGAGCTGGAGGTGTGTTTGCCGGAGGAGGGAGATGAGAGGTAGCGGGAGGCGACGGGCTTGGTCCTGGGCTTGGGCGCGGCGTGGTCGGCGTTGGACGGGGAGAGCACGGCGGAGGCGGAGGGGCGGCGGTGGCCGGCGTGGACCATGATGATGGTGGAAGACGGGAGATCGTTGTCGCCGGCGAGCTTGTGGACGGAATGCGCGAGCTTGTGTGCGCAATCTACGTAGCTAGCTTATAGGACTGCATGCTCACGCGACGCGGTGCATGATTCATTGATTTGATTCGTTGGCAATTTGCTACCCCGGTGTACACGCACGGTTCAATATCACTCCCTTATTCAAAGCTTAAGGACCGGAAATTACGCCAAAATTGAACTGTTAAAAGTATCTACTGATGGTCTTCGTGCCTGCATGTGGAATCAGGGGAGGATCCAAAGAAAGCAAGTAACCGGGGTCGTCGGGATCATTTTAACTATAAATCGCCAGTTTATAACTTCAATCTATAGGTTTATAGGTATATATACTAATAAGGTAGCTATAGACCACAGAAAATTGTCCGAAAGGCACTTATACCGTAGATCCGCCCCTATGTGGAGTGAACATTATTTTAGGAGAAGTGAAAATAATCTGATTAAAAAAATTGTTCATCGTGTTGTCCATCATGACGAATCTAACTTATCCATCAAAATTATTCATCGCACATCTATTTTGTAACGGATGCATATTATCTTAATTTACCTTATCAAAATCTTTACTATTAAAATTAAGCAATTGTGTTTTTACCCTTCTTTTGAAAGCTAATTGTATTGTGATTTTGCCCTTATTTTTTTCAGATTGTGATTTCACCCTTAATTTTTCAAATCGAAGACCACATTTACCCCTATTCCGTTAAGTATACTTAACGGCGTTAATGACACTTGTCTTTTCAAATTTTCCCTCATTTTTATTAGTATATTACCCATTTTTTAAGACATATTATTCAAAATATTTGAACGGTGACATAATAGTTCACATGGACTAGTATTTCACAGTTACATCATAGATCAACATTGAAATTTTTTATAATATTTTGGGTTGAAATCATACTTAACAACATTTGCATTCAAATTTATAATTTTTTTTCTGCAAGTTTCATCTATATTTTTGTCTCTGTTTATGTATATGCAATGTCCTGCTCATCTCTACCATTTGTTCATGATAATTTAAATTTGAATACCTGACAATGATAATATCTGTAGCTCAGGCATGTTATGTGATGTTATGCCGTTTGTAAAATTAAAAACTCTCAGCCCATGAATGCTGATGCATGGTTGCTTTTTATGTGAATGCTGACTTTAGTCTACAGAGTTCTAAGCTAGCTAACATGATTATTCATAACACATGCAATTTTTGCTTTCTTAAAAGAGTACCAGCTGCCCTGTGGTTAGCCTTCCCAATAAATAAAAGAAGCGAGTCTAAAACCTAATTAGCATAAGAAATCCAGGCAGCAGAAGAGCACTCCACAAACTGCACAAGCTACCTGCTAACTGATGAGATTAATCTGCAGATAGATTATCTAATTTGTTCCAAAACGAGGATCCAGCAGAGATGCAAGACTATTAAGCTTAGAATTTTGGTATTAAGACTTGCAATAATGCGACACGAAAACAAAACAAAACAATCACTGCAGTACGACCTCGCCACTTGCTGCCTCCCGAGGCTAGGCTGCAGCAGCAGCGCTCTCCAGAGCCCCAAGTCAGTGATCAGGAACGCAAGAACACGGAGATGGAGCAGCTAGAGATCAATGGCGATTCGCGAGATCTGACCGGGCAGACGGGGTGGATCTTGGTGAGGGTGGTCTCGGGGTCGCCGAGGCCGCGGGCGGAGAGGTCAAGGAAGCCTTCCCGCGCCGGCGCCTTCCCGCAGCCTTCCGCACTGGCGGGTAGACGGGCAGCTTGCCGTGCAACCGCTCATGGGCGACGAAGCGGCAAAGCTCGAGCGCGTACGGCTTGCGGAGCTCCCCGGGGAGCGCCTCCAGCCACGTCTCCTCGACGAGCAGCTCCTCGAGCTTCGCAGCGCCCCCCGACGCTGAAAACACACAGCACCCATGTAATGAACTCGGCAGATAATGAGAGAATCAAAGGGGAAATTCTCTCGGGGAAAGAAGAGAGAGCAAGCAGAGAGACAGAGATCAGATTTGGGGGAGAATCATCTTCTTTTTTCGACAAAACCCATACGGTCTACAGCTGATACATTTATACCCTCACAGCCACCTTCATCAACAACATGGGAAGATTATCAAGTTCTCAAGTTTAGTATCCTTCTTCCCATCCAACCAGTCCAAATGATTGAAGATATCTAGCACTTTAGTGAACTCTTCAATACCAAGTCCTTGTTTCTCTTCATGACTAACAGGCTCTGTTGTGACATGTGAAGTAGTTGCATCCATGTCAAAAAAGATAACCTAGCATGAACACAAGTTGCATGTAAAATCCAAGTATAATCGGAAGTAGGCTAATTTGTCACTTGATATAAGCACTTGCCTCGGCTCGAAAATCTTTGGGGAATTGATCTTTTGCATTCCATAACATGTCTATTTGATCACAGTTAAGCATCAAGATGTTTGACCTGATGAAAGCCGTGTTGAACATGATCCGGAAGACCATCTCCTCACGATCCAAATCTTCATATAGATTGATACACTCTAGGACAACATCACCTTGAACATGACATTGAAGGTTTATTTTCACCACCTCATCTGCCTAAGTTCATTATTGGTCAATTTGTTTTGTGAAATTTAGTGCAGAAAAACAATATTATAAGATTTTTTTTGGTTCCAAGAAAAAGTTTTTTTTCAAAAGATCTTCAAGAAAATCCTATTGGGTTTAGTTCAAAAAAAAACCTAAGAGCATCACCAGCACGTTCTCTAAATTTGGGTCTCTATATGCCTTCTCCAAACCACTATTCACTTTCTATATTTTCATCCTCTTCAGCGGAATCTCTATCCTCAAAAAGATATAGAGAATGGAGAGAGAGAGTCTCTAAATATAGAGACTTAGGGCAGGAGTCTCTAAATTTATAGATTGGCATAGACTCTGCTGGAAAGGTACAGAGACTTAAAAGTGTATGTAACAGTACTATAGAGACCTTGATGGAGATGCTCTAATAATGTGACAATGCAGAGGTTCAACAATTGGAATACAGAAGACAAAATCACATGCAGATCCACTACAAAAGAACCTAATACATGACCAGGAAAAAAGGACAATCACCTGTGAATAGAGTCGGACATGCTTGCTATTCTTTGGAGTTGAAAAGAGAACTTTAGGGGTCTGATCTAGTGGCATGAGTGCATCTGGGCCATAAATCCTGAATATTGGACGGAAACCACCTTGACTGCTAAAGTTTGGAACCATTCTTAAAATCACACACTCCAATGTCAGGGCTCTATCAGCTGGAGGCCACTCAGGCATGACATTCCTCATTGAAATATAGCGCAAGTATCTCATTTGGAAGGGCATGGGATTCATAGGAGAAAACATCTCCAAGAGTTCCAAAGATGATTGTTTCTAAAGCATATCAAGTGTTTTCTGCTCATCCGAATAATGCCTAGGTATATTAAAAGAGCAGATAACATGAAAGCCAGAAAAGGCCAGCATCCTTGTTCACAGTGCATTAACAGTATGTTATGCTGACCCAAAGAGAGCCAGCTTTCACTGGACTTCATGATGCAGTGGACCATTTCCATGGTAAGAAGTGGACACCCCTCATAGTGACCTGGGTAGTCCAAAACAGTCATACCATACTCAGATAAAATGTGGTATATATGGCTTTCTTCCTTTCGAGTGCCAAAATTCGAGACCATGAATGAGTGATCATGAAAACTTTCCAAAAGAAGTGTTGCAATGCCTCTGATATGTGCCTCGAAGTGGTCATCTTCTAGCACTTTCATGGAGAAGCAATGGTCAAAAACTGAAAAAAATAATAATTACTCATTATGGTATGTGTCAAGAACAAGCTCAGCTCTGTATGAAATTCTTCACATAGCTATTCAACTAGAACTGAAAACTAAAACATCTTTAAAAGGTAACATAAATTGAAATGATTTACCACATTTAAATTGCAATAATCAAATAAAGCTAAAAGAACAACTCTCCACTCTATAACTGCCTTGAACCGGAAATTCTCTGAATTTTAAGTTCAGCAATTTATTTATACTTGTGGTTAGCAAGCAGTACATGTCTATCAAAATGAAACCGCTTTCTTTTAGTAAGCCGCTAGGGTATCCAAAAGGATCAGCAACTAAAGGATCAGCAATGCAAAGGAAAGAACTCCATTACCGTATATGTTGTCCGTGATGAGCAGCAACCCGTCGGGCGGTTTCTTAAAGAAGAACTTCCTGAACAGCGCCATGGCTCGGCCAAATCAACTCCTCCAATCTCCGCACCGATTTTCTGCCAGCAAGAACTCCAAAAGTTGCTGAACTCCAGCAATCGATTTAGGCCCCCCAACTCCCAGTACAACCGACAGAGACGATGAACTCCACCTCCAAGAAGGCAAGAACGGCTGTTCAACCTTGGAGGTTTCGGCCGCTTATTGAAGCAAAGCAATATCGCAGGGGTGGAGTGGAAAGAACTGTGCGGCTCCGAGAAATCTTGCTCCGGAGGACTCCAAATTAGGGGCTTGGAATCGAAGAGAGCGAAGAAATTAGGCGGTGATCTGGGGAATGGGAAGAGAAGGATTGGAGCTGTCCTGGGCGGGGAGGAGAAGGAAGCAAGAAGCCAAGAAGACGATAAGCGATGAGAGTTTGACTCAATTAATTGGAGTATTTTCAGTCGCAGCTGTTAATCTCTTTTTTAGATGTTATTTTGACAGTTGACTCTACCCCTTGCTTATATAAGACAAGATGAAGTATTATGCAGACAAGAACATAACTACTCAGCCGACGCTCTCTTGCGCAGGCGGCTACCCAACAACTATTTCTGCCCACTCTGTCAACGAAGTCTAGAAACCCCGGAACACCTTTTTCTTCAATGCAGCTACAGCTTCTTCGTCTGGTCGCGCCTGGCCACGGCTCTTGGGATCCAGAATCTTCACCCAGCTCGGTGGCGCGAGAGCACCTGCCTTCGTGATTGGTGGGAATTCGACATGGCGTCTCCCGCCGTACCTCGGGAGAAAACCCCCATCGTCCTAGCTACCATCTGGCACCTGTGGTTGGAGCGAAACAACCGTATTTTCCAGGCGACAGATCATCCCCGTGAGGTCTTCCTGCAACAACTTCTCGATCAACTGCGGCTCCGGGCTGCCGCAGGAGCCCGTTTTGTAATACCCTAATTTTGTAAACGCCCTCTGGGGGAAGGGCTTTCAAAACTCCCCCGCACATTTTTGTAACACCTTCTCCTTATTGAGCAATAGACGGCAGTTCTCCTGCCCTTTACTCAAAAAAAAAAAAGAACATAACTCCTAGAGAGTTTAACATAGGTGATTGGGTTTATCTTAAGATTCAGCCTTATGCACAATCCTCTGTTTCTGCTAGACCATGACCCAAGCTTGCTATGAAGTATTATGGACCATACTTGATATTGGACAAAATTGGAGCAGCAGCTTATAAACTGCAATTACCACCAGAGTGCAAAATTCATCCCATTTTTCATGTGTCTCAGCTGAAGCCACATATTCCTGATGCCACCTCAGTGTTTCATTCACTTCCACAAACACTTGATTTGTCTGACAACGATCTTCAGCCTACAAAAATTCTGGAACGTTGTCTAGTGAAAAAGGGAAATGCAGCCACTGTTCAAGTTCTGGTGAAGTGGGGTGATCTGCACGATAACTTTGCCACTTGGGAGGATTATTATCCCTTGAAGGCCAAGTTCCCATCTGCATCAGTCTGGGGACAGCCTGAATCTCCAGGGGTAGTGTCATGCATGAGCAGCAACACATCGGCGGCACAGGCCAGGAAGCGGCAAGGAGTGTGGGTTGAATCTCTTGTAGGCCATGGGCCGTGTCTTTGGGAGTTGGGCCGTGAGTGCCCGTGTAAGTGGGGGGTGTGTGTGTCGCTGTGACCGTGGGAGCGCAGCGCTATGTATACCCTGTAGGCTGTAGCTTGTCCTACAAGATCATCGTGAATGAAGAACTCTGAAACTTTCTCCCAAATTCGTCTCGATTTCTCATCCTTGCTTCTCGTTCTTCCCCAATTCTCTGTATCGATCTCTCGGGTTGTGACAGTGTTTCCCCTTCTCAATCGCCGCCACCGATCTGTATCTTGTGCGATACAATTGGGAATCTTGGAAGACACAATCTCAACCAACTCTGCCTATTTATCCCTCGCAATCAAACTTTGATTTGTTGCAAATTGGCACAATTCACCTTGGATCACGACTCTTTTGCTAACAAGATCGAACCACACACGCGGATTTTATGGGACATCCATCTGGCGCCATACCTGTCACAGCCCGGCCTAGATGACGGGAAAGGGCACCATGCCTGGGCTCTAGGAAGGGGGCGGGCTCGTACTTGAACCCCGAGCCCGACATGCCGACAAGGGAGGACGGCGGCCTTCGAGGGGACGGAAGGGCGAGGTCCCCATTGCTGCAAGGAGAGCACGGCGGGCTACAAGGGGGCAGAAAGGCGACGGCCTCGTCGGCGTCGCGCCATCCCCATTGCTGCATGCCGCCGACAGGGCAGCGACTCCATGCCGCCGAGTGGCTACTTCCTCCCGCCGGCCGCCGGAGAGGGCTGCGGAAACATCGAAGAGCAGGATGGCATGGGCATCAACTTCTCTGTGCATGAACGACGGCAAGAAATGGGGATCCCCAAGAAATGAGAGAAGGGGACTCATAAACGGGAATGAAGCATTGATAAGGGACCACCAGGATCGGGATTTCAATCCTAGGAGATTTGGGATAAAAAAAGGGGTTAAAAGCATACATGCCACTGCAGAGTCTGCGTTGGACAGAAATGCCACCAAATATCGGAGACACCATTATAAAGTTCAGATTTGTGCATGCATGCCATTTTCGGAGCTGGGAGGGAATTTTGGATCAAATACGAGATGAAATAGGAGCAAAATACGTACTGACATGTGAGACCCACATGTCAGCCTCTCCACTCCATCTTCTTCCTCCTCCCAACTCTCACAATCTCTCTCTCCCCTCCACAGCCATCCCTTTCCCTCTACTCTCTCTTCAAGGGACAACCAGGTGAGGGGCGCCGGCCGGCGCGCCGCCGCCCCACGCCGTCGCTCCGCCGTCCGAAGGGGGGTGCCGCCGCCTGCCTCGCCACACGCGGCCTAGCACGGTGCCGCTGCCTGCCTCACCGACGCGCCGCTCCTCCTCATCTCCCTACCTCGCCGCCGCTGAATCTGCAGCCGGCGCGCCGCCGTCAGCACGCACCCCGGCGCGGGCTCACCGCCGCGCCACTGTGGCCCAACCTGCCTCCGCTGCGCCGCCGGACCATGCCGACACGCCGCCACTGCCCCAATCTGCCGCCTTCCCCACGCTGGTGCTCCAACCTGGCGCGTGCCGATGCCAGATCCCCACTTTGCTGTCATTACTCCACGCTAGGAGGGGCCTCGCCGCCGGCCTCGACTCCACGCCACGGCCAGGGCCGGGCTCGCCGATTTGCCACCAGCCCGCACCGACGCTAGGCGCCACCATGTCCCTCATGCCCGCAGTTGCGCCGCCTCTCACTGATGGAGTGGAGAGAGAGAGAGTGAGAGTTGGGAGGAGGAAGAAGATGGGAGTGGAGAGGCTGACATGTGGGTCCCACATGTCGGTACATATTTTGCTCCGTATCTCTTCCTGTATTTGATCCAAAATTTCCTCCCAGTTCCGAAAATGGCATGTATGCACAAATCTGAACTTTATAATGGCGTTTTCGATATTTGAATGTCTACAGTGGTATTTTTGCCCAAAAGAGACTCTTCAGTGGCATGTATGCTTTTAACCCAAAAAAAACATGTGACAAATATGGTCCATCGTATGACAAATCAACGGCTACTATCATTCTGACCCCCTTGGGGGAGAGTGCCATATCAGTGTACCGAAGGAGTCCCCTAATATTATATCTTGGCTAAAGCACACCTCTGTCATGTCCTAATGTTGTAGTGACACCGTTACGCAAATCAAACTACTCATTGCTCAACTGTTCACAATCGCAAATCACACCTCGTTGGTTGCTACAATTCACAAGCCCTCGTCATGCCAATTTATTGCTTATCATACCAGCCAATAACACATCGTATTCGTTGGCGAAGACGAAGCCTTAGGTGCCAATTTATGCAACAATTAGATCTATCTTCTTGTGCTAAATAATGCATGTCTTTATAAAAAACGAAACGGTAGTGGATTCACTTGCTCACAACGACTAGGTAATACGCTGTTATGACTAATTGGATAGCACTAGGCCAATTTAATGACTATATTTTGGGTTGATCTATGAGCTCCCTATTACTCCCTCCTGTCATAAATATTTGATGTTAGAGATGCATGGCGACCATTGTTTTAAACTTGAGTTATGAATACCTTTTAAATTTGTAGATCAACTACATACAAATAATATATAGATTCATTTTTCGATATCTGATACCTCCTTAATGATACTTTTTCGATACTCGACAACGGATCCGATACTTGTTTATGATATCTGATACCCTTTTGATACCTTTACTTTATTTCTCTATTACTCTTATGGTACCTTAGATCTAATTATGGGCAACCCGGGTCGAAGCAGACCCCGAAAAAATAGCATATACTAATTTAATACTTATCTAATACCCATATGTAGGATTTTACATGAACTATAAAAATAAAAAACTTAAAAAATGGGTTGGTTAGGATTTTACATGAATTATAAAATTTGTTTCATGCGATTTGGACACTATATGAAATATAGATACAAAAATTTAAAGATGAAAATCATCTGAAAATAATAAGGAAACTAACTGGAACTAGCTTATCTTTTTTGCGTCCGTGCTTGTCCACGTTACATTTTGAGAAGGCGAGCCAGCGGGAAGGAAAGGCGAGCAAGGGAAAACAACTAGCCAGAATTGGTCTCGGAAAAAACAGCGCGCGGCAGAATTCGTCGTTTTCCTATCCTGTCGCTGGCCTCCTCAACGGGATCCCGTACGATAGTCTCACCCTTATTGTAAGTACTAAATTTTTACTGTTCAAAACAGTCCCCTACGTGACGAAAGAAAGTAGAGATATATCTTGATTGGAGTGATTGTTGTTGGATATCTATCTATCTATCTATTATATATGTAAAGGAGGGGAAAAGGAGCCACCACATGAGTCCACATCATCAAAATTATTTCAGTCTTTCGATCAACGGCGGACCAGATTATAACAGTCCAGATTAAATCTAATCTAATATAAAAGTATTATCTAATTAAAACATAAAATATGGTTCAATGGAGTCATCACATTAGTCTACATAACCCAGATTATTTCAGCCGTTCGATCAACGGTGGGACCATATTATAATGGCTTAGATTAAATTCAATATAGAAGAATTTTCATGTAAATCAAATAAAAGGAGAAATCCACACCATCAAATATAACGATGTGTATATAGATCTAACAAGGATCACGTACAAAGATCAGATATCAACTAGGATCACATGGCAATAAAGAATTCGTATTTGATATCATTGAGAAGAGAATCTGCTTTTTGACACACAGACATGTATATGTACAACACGGATTAAACACCAAACCGTATCAAAGATGACCATCGATTACTGATATAGACATGGACATCTCATTAGCATTATACTACGTATGACTGTAGGGTATATGGATTAATCATTGTGATCGACTGTTGGGGTAAATATTGATGGAATTTTATCATGTACATGTGAATTTCCCTTTCTTTTCTTTAATTCTATTATGGCCCATTGCCTTCTTTTCTTTTTCTTTTCTCATCCTCCTGAGGCCCACTCCCTTTCTTTATGGCCTGCTACAGTGCATGTAGGCGGGGAGCCTGCAGCGCGGCCTGCCAGGGGGGCGCGCACCGGCGGCCCAGCAGGAGGCTTGCCAGACAGGGAGCAATGCTGTGGCCCTTGGCCTGTTTGACGCAGCGGCCCGCTTGGCCTGCTCAGTGTGGCCTATGGACGCGGACTGCGGACGGGGCGTGGCCCGTGGCCTGCTCGGTGTTGGCCCGGCCGGGGGCACAGGGGCGGGCGGCTAGGGTTTCCCCTTGCCGCCACCGCCGGTTCGTGAGGCGCGGGCGTGGCATGGGCCATGGGAGGCGATTTGGGGTGCCGCGGTGCTGCTTCTTTGGGCTCGGCGTGGCCAGGACGCAGGGCGCAGGGCGCAGGGCGGTGTCAGCTTCGGCGGCGTGAGCGCAGTCCGCGGCAGCGCGGTGCGGGCGGCTCGTCCACCGGCGTTGTCACGTGGGCGCAGCGCGGCGACTGGTGGCTGGCCGGCGGAGCGGCCAGCGCGGCTGCATGCACGGCATGAAGCACAGCGCCTACGCGTGGCCATTTAATTCCATACTAGAATCAAGAAGCGCGCTTCACGCGCTGGGCTGACACTGTGACACAGTTACTGATTTATGGATTATGTTTATTGGGCTATTTTTTGGGGGCATTGCCTATCAAGTTCAACTATTTTGTACGGGACTGTCAGCAAAGACAATCTATAAGGTGCTGGAGTGCGACGCACGGCGGCGCGTGACCGCGCGCGACGACGACCAACAGGCAACAGATGCGTCTCACATGCATAGAATCAATGCAATTCAAGTTCGTTCGTCGCTGATCCGAACAACCAGCAGTTCAATTCAATGGGATCTATAAGATCCCATCAATTTCTTTAATAGATCAATTCCGATTTTGCGTTCGTTCGTCGCCGATCTAAAGAACTGGTAGTTAAAATCGATGTTATCTTCGAGATTCCTGTAATTCTTTAATAGATCCAAACGGGAACCCGAGAAAAAACCGATCTATACCTTCGATTCTTGCGGCAAAGATGGGATACGCGAACTATCGCATAGGATAGATCAACGGGTCCCAACTAGGCCAACGAAGGGGACAAAGATTCGATGCAGTTCGTCAGCGACCGATCTCCGACGTCGTTCGTCAGAGCTTCGTGCTTATAACGTGTTAGACAACCACGCTACTGAGTGTAGTCTGAGGTTGCGTAGCAGTACGTAGATCGTACACGACAAAGAACAATCACAGACGTACGTAGATCGTACACGACGAAGAACAATCACAGACGAACACAGAGATGTAGGAGAGAAAGTATTTAGAAAGTATTCTTTATTACTTTCTCATGTGATACATAATAGATGGGAATCTCTCCTATTTATGCTTGGGTGCTAGGGTTTCGGCTGGTTCATCCAAGTGGGCCCCACCCCTTAGCCGTGCCAGGCCCACGGCGGCCCGGCTTGGGCGTGGTTCCACAACAGATTGCACTGCCCAGCTGGCCATAACAACCCCTAAGCTAAAAAAAACTACGGTCGGCTGTATGCACGTATACTACTTTTTTATTACTTATCCGGCAATTTGGTCCTATTATATAACCACCTCATAGGTTGGATTTTCATTGCCCCTATGGGAACTCAAACCTGAATGATGAACTTTACAAGCCTAGCATTCCATTATCAGGCTACTAGCATGTTGTCTCTACATGTCAAACTTCGGCCCACCACTACCTCCTTGTCATTCGGTACCATTACCTCCTCCTTCTTCGATACTTTTCACCTTTGCCGCGAGCCTACCACAATGCAGCTAGCTACTTGGCTAAGAGCATATCCAACCATTCCTAAGAGTGGATTATTTATTATTTTCTTTCTCTCTTCTATTTTATTGCTAGGTTCATCTTAAATTAGGTTACCATTGGACTTACCTATTAACTCCCCACCCTCTAGTCCATCTAATTTTTAAAATATTATAATTTTTCACGTTAATCGAAGAGAAGGAAGATCTACGCTGGTTGAGTATTGTTGGTCTGCATTATAACAGTTTAGATTAAAAGAATAGTCGATATCCACTATAATAATAAAATAAAAGCAATTTAAAAGAAGTTCATACCAAATACTACAATGTAGAAAAAAGAGTCCACATCATATTCGAGATCCACCTGCCCAAATAAATGGGACACTTTGCTCGTTGAAATAACTTCTTTGTAAATAGTACGCAGAAAAAGAAATGCTACATTTGCGCACGGCCTTGCCGCACTAACAGGCCATGCAGTGGACAAACGGGTAATCCCAGGCCCACTCGACGGGCCTCCAAACAATAAATTGGCCCAGGGCTGAAATACTTCTTTGGGCCCAATTGAGGTAAAATCGACCCCAAAAAAAAAGATCGTCTACCTAACAAATATCTGAAGAATCATTACAAACTTTTTCAAGTAAAATGGTAATTAAGCAGCTTCTTTGTCAATCTAAGCTGATAGTATATGATCCTTCCACTTGGGCTCTTTACTTTCAGGGGGTGCAGCTCAGTCATTTGCCGTACATAATTATTTTGTTCATTTCGTTATCTTTTCATCCATACCGTAACTATTTCATTTTATTTGAACTTGTCCTTTGGAAAATGAATCAGAACCTGCATTGCTGTCTATGAGCCGCAATTTTTGTTCCTGATGAGGTCGATCATCTGCTGTGACAACATCAGCTATTTGCGCTTACAGAAATGATACGTTTGTACGCAGCAACATAAGCATAGCTAGAACAAAGGGTAGGAGCTGTCCCTCAGAAATTAGCAACCACCATAGCTAAATATTTCCTCAATGAGAACCAGAAAAAAAATGTATAACAACTCGAAAGACACCTAGCAAAATGGCGTCTACACCAACCACAGCTAGTTAGAGAGAGTAGTCTGAAATATTTTTTTAGCCATCAAGAGACTGCTGCTGAAATTACTATTAAGAGACGAGAAATTCAGACGGGCACAGGGGAAATATACTAGTCGTCCGCCCTCTCCCAAAGCAGGAGATCGTCTAGAATTCTATTAGCTAGCTATGTGGGTTTAGAAGACTCATTCTAGGAGATGCGTCTATTGCGCTCCTTCCAAATGTTCCAAGCAACATACATGACGACCCCATTGAGGTCTTTAGTCTGAACTCTGAAGACTGAACTAGAAACGCATTGGCATTCTCTGGTTCAGCTGTATCCTTTGGCCTTGTAGGCTGCTGTACCTCACCTGTTTTCAGCAGGACTGAATGAGAGGCAGATAGAACATAAAAATTTCCTGAAGATCAGATCAGATCAGAAATGAATCTGATGGACTGTATGTACTACTTACGTGCATTGATGTTAGTGTGGACATTAACTCTCTGCACTGCGCCATTAGAACATGTTCTTGGATGGCAATTCTGGAGAGCTGTGACACCAAGACGTTTGTCCGTGCCAACTGCAGAGAGTGGCAGACGATTTTAGGCCAAAAACAACCAATGCAGATTGCACAATCTCAGCACATATCTTTCACTGCATGTCATCGCAGGTGCAGGTGTAGAATGTAGATACTTGTCCCCTCAGAATTGCCATTAGTTTGCAATTGTTGTGAAATAACTGTAGCTGGAACTTTTTGAGGGCAACTGATTTATGCATCCCAAGGATAGCAATCCATGCGCCGCATAAGTATTCCTGTCAATTACAGTGAAGCCAAGAAGGATTATCAGCAGCGGAAGTGCAGCAGCAAGTCAGTAGGATTGGAGGAATTAAATGTAAAAAAATGCAATAAAGTTTTTTGCCAATGTGCTTGCAGCAGCAATGATCACAGGCACAGCCAATGGCACAGTTTTGATGAACAAACTTGCATAAACTCCATGTGTCGATATGTAAAATTTTGACAAATCCATCTGTAATTTGAGCACACAGTTCTGAATTTTCTGAATACACAACAGTGACTCACCTCTGCAGCTCGTGCCTGCGAAGAAGCCGCGGCTTCGGCCTGCGCAATGGCGCGCCGCCACTGCAAATGCCGGTTGTACAGTACCTTCAGCTGGTGCTCTTCCTCGGCCTTGCAAACCCCAGGAGACTTCCTCCTCATGTCACCCTCCAGATTGCCCTGAATCTTCACGGCAAAGCCAGGCACCGCCGGCGAGCTCCTCACCGGCGACGGGGACCGGCTCGCCGTTGAGGAGCGTGAATTCCCACCGGTCGCTGGCTTGATCAGCGATGGCCTACTGAACAACCCAGTGAGCAGTGACTTCTTCTTCCCCGGCGCCGGCGTTGGAGACGACGAGGGGGTGCGCGGCAAGAATGGCGCCTTCTTGTAGGCAAACCGGTCGGAGAGGCTCCCGATGCTGGTGTCCCGCGAGAGCCGCGCGGACGGGCTCATGGCGATGCTCCTCGGAGACGGCCGCGCTCCGGCGACGATGCCGGCGCCGCCGTCGTTCGACCCGGTGGACGACGACGCGCTCTCCGTGTCCGAAGACAGCGCCTGCAGGTGCAGATGCTCCGCGCCGTCCACCGACGCTCGGCGAGGCGTCTCCTCGAATGCCCGCGATCGCGCGGCGGCGATGGCGGCGGCCGGTTCCTTCTTGTTCGGAGAGCGGTCGAGGCTGCTGGCGAGCGCGCGGCCGTGGAACGCACGCAGCGCCGCGTTCGCCGTCGCCGGCCACGGGACTGCGCTGGACCTCCTCTTCTCCGGCGTGGTCGCGGCCGGCGCCACGGGCCTGGCCTTGCTGGTGTCCAGTGAGTAGGAGGGGCTCTGGAACGCGACGGAGAGAGTCCTCATCGACGTGGCGGCGCCTCCGTCGGCACTGGGCTGCGGTGCTGGTCGCGACCGGTCGGCGGCGGAGGCGAGCCGCCACGGGGCCGGGGACACTGGCCGGCGGGACGACGGCGAGGAGGCGGAGCTGGAGGTGTGTTTGCCGGAGGAGGGAGATGAGAGGTAGCGGGAGGCGACGGGCTTGGTCGGTTGGTCCTGGGCTTGGGCGCGGCGTGGTCGGCGTTGGATGGGGAGAGCACGGCGGAGGCGGAGGGGCGGCGGTGGCCGGCGTGGACCATGATGACGATGTAAGACGAGAGGGCGTTGTCGCCGGCGAGCTTGTGGACGGAATGCGCGAGCTAGCTTGTGTGCGCAATCTACGTAGCTAGCTTATAGGACTGCATGCTCACGCGACGCGGTGCATGATTTGATTCGTTGACAATTTGCTACCCCGGCCCGATGTACACGCACGGTTAATAATATCACTTCCTTATTCAAAGCTTAAGGACCGGAAATTACGCGAAAATTGAACTGTTAAAATTATCTACTGATGGTCCTCCTTCCAGCCCGTGGAGACGGAGTGAACATTTTTTTTAGGAGAAGTGAACATAATCTGATTAAAAAAAATTGTTCATCGTGTTGTCCATCGCGACGAATCTAACTTATCCATCAAAATTATTCATCGTACATCTATTTTGTAACGGATGCATATTATCTTAATTTTACCTTATTAAAATTAAAGTCTCTAATGGTGAGTGCCGGTCTTACCTATCTTCCTTCTGCTCAAAACAAGCATCACTGCGACACTTTTCGTTTATTTGGTCTTATTTGCTATTTTTAGTGTTGTGTTTTAGATTTTCTTTAGTGCGAATTTCTTAGTGTTGTACGCTTGGGCTTTACCAAGGGAGTTGGCTTGATGAGCGATAAAATCGAGTAGGAAACTAGAGACGAGGGATTAACTCCAGTGGAATATTCGCCTAGTGCATGAATAAATGAATATGAATTAATAATACGGAGTAGATGAATAATGTAGACTGCCAAAGCAAGGTGTCTTTTGGGCCTAGCAGCTAAGTTTTACGGCTGGGCCGGTAGGCCAGCCAAAGTTGTTGATCTGCAATTCCAATACACGCACATTAATGTTTGTGAACACCGTAAATCTATTCTATTCTTTTTTCTTTCTTATCTATCTATACTAATATGAGTGTATACCTAGCCTGTCCATTTGACGCGTGTACGCACGTTTTCGTTTTGGTTCTCCCGACTCCACGCAGGCGGTTACTGTTACACGGTTTGCCGCACTGTGCACGTAACCGCCTACTGTTCACCGTACTGTTCACGTTTATTGTTTAAATTTACTGCTCAGTTCCCGCACTGTGCACGTTTGTTATTTAAATTTACTGCTCACCTCACTGTTCACGATTATTATTTAAAGACCTTTTTCCTTCTTTTGCATGGCCGGTTAAAAATCTGGAAAACGATTATTATTTAAAGACCTTTTTTCCCTTCTTTTGCATGGCCGATTAAAAATCTGGAAAAAATAAAAAAAATCGTTTCATGTTAAGAAACTTCAAAACTTAAACAAAAAAAAGAATATTATTTCAAATAGTTTCCATCTTTTCCATGACTTTCTTTTTGTTCTTTTCCAAACACGATTCAAAATATGGAAAAAAATGGCAAAACAAATAGTTTACCTTCTTTTTCCCTCTTTTACACAACTGATTAAAAAACTCAAAGAAAAAATAGTTCCCTGGCAATGGGCTTCAAAAAAAATTAGGATATTATTTTCAAACTCTTTCTATCTATTCCATGACCTTTTTTCCTTCTTTTGCACGGCCGGTTAAAAACTGGAAAAAATTGGAAAAAAAGTTTCATGTCAAGAGATTAAACAAAAAATAGATTATTATTTAAAATTATTTTCATCTTTTCCATGGCTTTCTTTTTATTCTTTTCCAAACACGGTTCAAAATATAGGGAAAAATTTAAAAACAATTAGTTTAATGTCAAGGGACATTAAAAAAATTACATAAAAAAATTAGATCTTCATTTTAAAATTCTTTTCTTCTTTCAAAATATGGGAAAAAAATTGAAAAACACATGTCAAGAGACTTCAAAAATTAAACAAAAAATAGATTATTACTTAAAATTATTTTCATCTTTTCCATGACTTTCTTTTTATTCTTTTCCAAACACGGCTCAAAATATGGGGAAAATTTTAAAAACAAATAGTTTAATGCCAAGGGACCTAAAAAAAATTACATAAAAAATTTAGATCTTCATTTTAAAATTCTTTTCTTCTTTCAAAATATGGGAAAAAATTGAAAAACAAATAGTTTACCTTCTTTTTCCCTCTTTTGCACAACTGATTAAAAAACTCAAAGAAAAAATAGTTCCCTGCCAATAGGCTTCAAAAAAATTAGAATATTATTTTCAAACTCTTTCCATCTTTTCCATGACCTTTTCTCCTTCTTTCGCATGACCGGTAAAAAAATGGAAAAAATTTGGAAAAAATAGTTTCATGTCAAGAGACTTCAAAACTTAAACAAAAAATATTATTATTATTATTATTATTATTATTATTATTATTATTATTATTATTATTATTATTATTATTATTATTATTATTATTATTATTATTATTATTATTATTATTATTAGGTATAGATATAGATATATGCATAGGGAAATGTTATTTCCAGGGCCCATGGATCGCATGGCACGTACGCACGGTACGCTATCAAATCAAAATCCGGAGGCAAAGTCGATATATATAATAGGCATGCCGCTGTATTTAATACTCCCTCCGGTCACAAAAAGAAGTCGCCGTTGATTTTTAAACATATCTTTTACCATTCGTATTATTCAAAAAAATTATATAAATATTATTTATTTTGATATGATTTGGTTTATTATTATATGTATTTTAAGTAGGAAAAAGTCTACTTACCCCCTGAAATATTGACACGGACACACATAACCCCTGACTTCGAAAACCAAGTATCCAGTCCCACGAACTATTGAAACCAGTGCACTTAACCCTCTGCTAGCAGTTTTCAGGGCGGTTTTGCCACTGTGGAGGTCCAGATGGAGAGGTATTACCACATGTCTACACACATGGCATTTCTTTTACGAAAATTTATTTTATGTCGCGGGTCCCACATGTCTGCCTCTTACTCTTCTTCTTCCTCCATCCCCTCTCTCTCCCTCTCTTCTTCATCCCCATGGTTCACTCCTCTCCCTCTCCCTCTTCCTCTCCATCACTGAGCTCACGACGGCGGCGGCCATGGGCAAAGCACGTGACCCAGGCTGCCACGCGCCCCGGCTACCGCGGCCACTGCGCTGCCTCCACGCGCCCAGGAGAAAGGAGGAGGGAGTCAACGGGGAGGGGAGGGAAAGGCAGGGGAAGAAGAAGAGGAAGGAGAAGAAGAAATGAGGGAAGAGAGTGACATGTGGGTCCCATGCTGAAATATATTGAAAATAAAGAGAAAAGCCATATGTATGGATGACATGTGGGCCATATTTATTTTTCATTTGTGTAATATTTTTTGTAATCGGAACACCAATTCAGGAGCCACGTGGACTGCCCTGGTGGCAAAACCACCCTCAATACCGATCATGGGGGGTTAAGTGTACTGGTTTCAATAGTTCATGGGACTGGTTACCTGGTTTTCGAAGTCAGGAGTTATATGCGCCCGGGTCAATACTTCAAGGGGTAAGTAGACTTTTTTTCTTTTAACTATGACTTATATTTTTACATATTTGAACTAAATTTTTTAATAAGACAAATGGTCAAAGCCATATTTAAAAGTCAACGGCGAATTCTTTTCATGACCGAAGATAGTATTTATTAAGATAGAGCATTACATACGTAGGGCCGGCTTCACCGACTCCTATGTGAGTATGAACTGTGATGCAAGCATATGTCATGGCAATTTTTAACGAAAATCCACACACAAAAATTGATGATCTCTTAATATTCTGTTTTTGTATGCAGGACAGACAGGTGTGGGATTGCATGAGTGACCTCGCCTGCATATTTATACCTAACATTAATGGGAGAATTGAGCTGGTGACACCGAAAGATCACTCGATCTTTTTTCTAACACTGAATATTCTCTGTTACCATATCTAGCACCCAAGAATGTCTTCGTTACCCAATTATAGCATTTCGTCCATCTTACCGTTTTTCCTTCTTCCACATCACAGAGAGAAGAGAGAGAGAGAGAAGAGTGAGCAGGGACGGCGGCGCTCCTGCGCGGCGGCGGTCGACGGCGGCGCGACGAGGTCGCCAGGGGGTGACGGCGCGGATTTGGGGCTGGCGGCGAGCTGTGAGGTGGCTCACCGTGGATTGAGAGAGAGAGAGAGAGAGAGAGAGAGAGAGAGAGGAGGAAGAAGAGAGAGGGGAAGAGAGGAGGAAGAAGAGAGAGGGGAAGAGAGGAGGAAGAAGAGAGGGAGAGAGAGGTATCTCACCGCGGATCTAGGGTTGGGAGCGAGCTGCGAGAGTGAGAGGGCGTGCGGCGGCGCATTTGACGGAGCTGGCGGCCCTCGAGGAGACAAGGAGGAGGACGAAGGAATGGAGGAAGAAGAAGAAGAAGAAGAAGAAGAAGAGAGAGAGAGAGAGAGAGAGAGAGAGAGAGAGAGAGGAGGCTCACCAAGCGAAGGGGCGGCGGCGCCGCCGCCGGCACGAGCTGGCGCAGTCGCCGTCGCCGCCGCCGCAACCTGCCTCAACCGCCGCGACCTGCCTCAACCGGAAGAGAGAGAGAATCGGGGGAGAGAGGGAGGAAGAGGGAGGAGAATCGGGGGAGAGAGAGAGGGGGGGGAGGCAGCGGGGAGAGGGAGAGTGAGGAGAGGAGGAAGAAGGGATGGAAAGAGGTGGGACCCACATGTCAATGAGTACTCTAACGGTTCTAACGGCCGCATCTAACACCGTGAGTGACGGAATGCTAAAAAGGGATAACGGTGGCGTGTTTGGGTGCTACATAAATGAATCGAAAATGTTGAGTGTTAGAAAAGAGGTCGAGTGATCTTTCGGTGTCACCAGCTCAATTCTCCCAACATTAATTAACATACTTTGATGGTGTGGTAATTTTGTCATGTGCAAGCATAACTGTATCTTCTCTAAGCACATGTGCAAGCTAATGTGCTAAAAAAACCATTTTCTTTACAAAAAAACATTTTTTTTTCTAAGTTTCTAGCTAGACACCTCTATTACACATGGTCTTACAGACTTGTCTTGTTTTTTTAGTAGAAAGTAGATGAAAATTTAATTTGAAAAGGTTATGATTCTTTGAGAGAGATTTGGAAAACCCCAAAAAATATACAAAAATATTTTAAAAATTATAAAAAGAACCATTCAAAATCTTATAAAATAACTACAAAGTACTACATCGTACAAAAGTAACAAATTTATGGAGTTAATTTTTAATTTTAATTTTGGCTGAAAAAAAGCAGGCCTTACACATATAGGACTCCCTCATGCATCCCACTAAACATGAACAAATGTGTATATTTATTATTTAGTCCTAAGCACGGAAGTAAATTCCAGGAAAAAAGACACCATTAGTCTGATTATTATATATATAGTAATTAGACTCAGTTGTGACGACGCTTGCCAATCTAGCTAACACCCGCTCCTCAGTTGGGTCGCAACCTTGGCATGACACGCCGGGTTGGCATATAATCATATATATAACGAGCTTAGGCAATAAGCATAGTTAGTTAACTGTCACCTTGCTTAATTAGTTGCTTTGTTATGGTCTAGTTGAAGCTCGCCCAAAACATACCCAAAAAATGAAAAAGAAACTCAGAACTTTTGATATACATGCCCCCATTTATTATACGCTTTTTTAAAAAATAAAAATAAAACTTGATTTCTTTTACATTTGTACGTATAAATTACAAATTTTCAATCTTATTAAGCTGAGATAGGTTGAACGGGCATATCATCACCAATGGCTTCTAGAGGCTAGAAGAAATCTGCATAGCACGACCCGTGTAAATACATCCGGTGAATTACGGAATGAGTGCTATTTCTCATATAAAGCCCACTAGCAGGCCCATCCTCCTACCATATGGGCCAGACGTGTTATTCAATGTTTGGGCCATTCAAAACACGCACGACATTACAGGCTTTGGGCCCTCATTGCTGCTCGCTTTAGCACGGATTACTCGTGCGCGCGCGTCTTCAATTAATCCTCCCTGATATGCCAGTGCCTCTCTGCCTAAGGCACAGGGCACTCTGCTCGTTACCACATCAACTTGAAAGACAAATTCTTGAATATTCTAATTTATTTTATGCCAAAAAATTGGGACGAGCTTCTACTGATTTCCTGTTAATCTGAAAAACTTGCAGCAACCACAAGAACATTGATTGACAGACAGTTAAAAAAGAAAACTCTACTATAATAAAAAATGAAATGGTCGATCCAGACATAGACGGTCGACCTAGTTAGATCACCTATAAAATATATTCTGCAGCGAGCATAGTTAAATGGTAAAACATCTCCTTGCCAAGGAGAAGATACGGTTCGATTTCCGCTGCTCGCCAACTTAATTTAGTTAAATTACTATCATAAAAAAATTAGTCTAGTTTACTACCTAACTAATTATAATAAATTAATTACTTATACTAATTGAAAGTATAGCCCTCTTGCAGGAATGAATTTCTTTTAATTCTTCAAGTGTATGATTAGTGTTAAAGTTACTACGATCGCATCGGATTTATTACGGAAATGAACAGAAGCCATCCATTCCTCTCAATCTAACAGCTCGTATTCATTTTGATTTTTTAAAACTATTGTAATATTATACCATAAACACAATATACTTGAGTGATGCGCATTAAATGAATGGCTAGATCTGAACTATGTTAACAACCCACTATATCTGTTGGCGTGCACCCTAATTTTTTTTGTAGCTTATAGTTTGTCTGAAAATAAACAAACATGAATGAACTTCATCTTCCATGTTAAGTTTATAGGCATATTATACATGTATATGCTTCAACTAATGGGTGAATTCAGCCTGCAATTTCCTTTCAAGAAAGAAGTGCACTTTGCTTTGTCCTAACCTGAAACATGGCCTCCGATTATTCCCTGAGCACAATTCATGGGTGCTTTGACTACCATTTTTCAGAGAGAGATTTGTCCTTACCAATTGGGTAATCAACTCACCAAAAAAATCAACGCATTTTCTATTGTCCGTGATAAGCTTCTGTATCTTATATTGTTTTGTTTCCTTCAGTAATGCAGAGATCATCTCACACACGATTTGATATTTCAGCATGGGACAAACAGATAGGACGTATTATATTACTGAATTCCGTGTGTCGGCCTCGGCTCAACTCAATCCTTGTTAGTCAGATAGCATTTGTTATACGAAAATAAAAAAGGGTTTGACAAAGTGATGTGACCAAAATGACTTCTTTTATCTTCTATCATATACATACAGGAAGAACAGGATGCCACCTCAACAGAAGCAGCAACATGATCAATTTTGCGCCAATTTCATCACTTCTGTGATCGATTATTCAGAGGAGATACATGACTAATGTGTAAGCAGCACATGTAGCTTGGAGAGACGCTTTATACTGGGATGAACATTTAACTAATTAAGGCACCAAATTAAGCTACAAGCCTACAAGCAAAATTTTCTCTGCAGATAATGTGCATGAAACACCAGCCTGAGCCTGTATTTACAACTCCTCGCTCTCTTAGTCATGATCAAAGATCAATCGTTCATTGCAATCGAGAAGAGAGAATTGATCTTGAAGAGTTAAGCAGCGCTGATTTGCTCTGAGCCTCTGAAAACAGTTGGTTGCATGATGCGGCAGCTCAGTCAGAAGGCGCAGCAGCAGGACGCCAGCCGCCTCCACGCGGCGGCGGCCTTCGTCCTCGCCGCCGGCTTCCTCCCTGCGGCGGCTTGAGGCGGATGGGAGTCCATATTGCTGAGCATCTCCCACATGACGTGCACGTTGTTAACATATATGTAATTTTTTTGAGAACTCATCTTTTTTTTTGAGAACAACATATATGTAATTAATCTCGTGATATGCCTGCACCGGTTTAAGATCCTTAATAGATATGGTAGTTTCCATGTAAATAGGATCTAGACTTTCCTACACTGGTGAGGTAATTACGGGATGTCTTGTATACCACACCAGGGGTTGTTTCTGGCCTTTATAAACACGCAGGCGCACACGGTCTAGGGTGTCGCTTCAATCCATGTTTATTGACACACGTCGCGGTACTCGCACAGTTGCACGTCCGCACCTCCTTGTGCAGCTGCAGCTTCCCCAGCCCTGAACGGCTGAACGCAGCAATCAATAAATTGATTATTTGCCCTAAAGTTGATGTGCCACTGATTATTTGCCCAAAGTTGGTGTGCCCCTGATTATTTGCTCCACTTACACCTAGCTGTGACAATCTTGTTTCTAGGGGTTATTTGCAAAATTCACAAACCTCTCCATCTCCATCTCTCTGTACGTTCTCTCTCTGCCTCTAACCTCTCTCTCTCTGTACATACATAAAATGGTCCTTTGTGCGGTCTCTGAATTCGAATAGTTCCAACATCATCTTTAATGGCTTGGTCATATATATCAAAAAATCCATGATGAAAAGAAGCGGGTAAAAAAACTATCCATGGCAACAAAAATTAGTCCAACAGAATGCATTGCAACCCAGTCAAAGCTATGAATACTACCTCTCCAACAACAGTCAATGAAGTTTCAGTAGGAAGAACCCTTTCAGTCCGCTTTACCCCAAGCATCTACAAAGATCACTGCTTAATCAAGAATAACATTTCTATATGCATTGGTATTGTTGAAACTGTGGTAGAGCAAACCTTCGGTTCTTGTACGTACAGAGAGAGAGATTAGAGAGGGAGAGAGAGAGAACGTACAGAGAGATGGAGATGGAGAGGTTTGTGAATTTTACAAATAACCCTCTGGAAACAAGATTGTGACAGCTAAGTGTAAGTGGGGCAAATAATCAAGGGCACACCAACTTTGGGTAAATAATCAGAGACACACCAACTTTGGGGCAAATAATCAATTTTGTCATCAAGAAGAGGAAGAAGGCAAGCGATTGATTCGGAGGAGCAAAGCGACGACTCACCGGTGGTTCGCCGGAGCCGCGCCCTGAGGCCGAGCCACACCCGCTTCACCGCACGGCCGCACGGCCGAGGCACGGCATCCTCTGCTCCGGCCGCCGCCAGCCGGCAAAACCAAGACCTTTGCCTCTCTTCTCCTGCTTGCTGTCTCGACGCGCCGGACACGGAGAAGAGAACCACGAACTCAAACCCCATAATCCTAGCTAGGAATCAACCTTCCTCTGTCTATTCTCGCCGCCGGTGAGCTTCGATTTATAGGCGGGGGAGAGATGAATGAAGAAGAAGAGAAATGGTTCTTGATAGGGACGGGTGCGCGTGGGCAAGGGAAGGGAACCTGACGGCGTTCGCAGCGTGATGCGGACGCGGCGGAGGGCGACGAGCGCGCATGTGGATGGAGGGAGCGGAGTCGGCGTCACTCTCGGGGGTGTCAGGCCGAGTCGTCGTCTACCTCGCGCTCGCGCCTTCCGCTCCTTCCCGCGGCGCTCCGTCACAGGGAGATCCACCGTCCAAACCAATCCAGCGGCCAGGATTACTTGGGGAATAAGACCATCCCAAAATACAATTTTGATCACTACCAGCTAGAATTACAATTTATTAGAACATATAGTAAAAAATAATATTATAGGAATATTTTCTTGATGAGTTTATATGATTATGATGTAACCAATCTAATAATTTTTTAAAAGAAGGTTATTCAAGGCTCAGGTTTTGAAACAAACAAGTCCTGAGTGCACGTGTATGTTGACGTATATTTATGATAGGAGAGAGCAAACGTAATAGCAATCTCTAGTTAGTTTTATAATACTGTTGGTTTCCCTATTCCTGTGTTTTCTTCTTGTGAGTGAAACCTTTTGTGGAACAATAGGCCCATGCCTCGCAAACCGCTGCTAGTGGCTCAAGGGGTGACACAAACCGCAACCAGAAGCTGCCATCCCTAACACCGCCGTTGACGGTTGGCAGCAGCGACATACCTTACTCTCCCTTCTCCTTCCCCTTTGTTCTTCTCCTCCCTATGTTGGTCGTGGTTATTTATGGCGGTCAGCTTCGGCCCCCGCGGTCAGATCCACCGGCCCATCGGCTGAATCCAACAACGACACGGATAGATTGACATGGTGCAGAGGACGGGCTTGGCGGTGGATGAGGCGCGGAGGTTGGGCCTTGGTACGCGGTTAAATCGATGGTGTCACAGTGGAATCACAGTTGGCGTTGAGGCTGCACTAGCAATGTGATGAGGCATAGAGGTCGAGCTTGGCAACGTGTTAGATGAATCGACAACAGTCTAGGTCACATGCTGTAGCGCAGAGGCCAGGCTTGGTGGTGCCGACGCCATCCCTGTATAGCATCGATCATCTTATGAGCACTAAAGTCACCTCACACAAAGATTTCTTGTCGAATCCCCCTTTGTAGTACGGCCGTCCTTAGACTCAATAAAGTAAATATTACAAATAAATAATAATTGCACCTCCAAGTGAACAATTCTTCAAGTCCTTCAACGTCTTTTGATAAATACGATTTTTAATCTAGTTCTCTATCCACAACTTAGTTAAATGGTTAGTAGGAATCTTTAGTAGTTGGTATCAATCACCAAAACAAAGTTAGGGGCCTAGATGCCCTTTCAGTTTACTCCATTTGTTTGTTTCAAAATCTTCTACCATGTTAATCAAAAACAAACCAGACTCTCCGAACCGACAGGATCAACTCAAAATCAGCCATTAGAGCTTCTTACTGTTACCGGAATCTAACTACTTGTTAGCTGTAAAAGCGAGGCTAAACACTAAAATCTACAAATAAACATGAAAAATCAGCCCTCGCGCACATGACAGTGCGTGTCTTCAATTTGTAGCACCTGAAGCTACAGTTACACCAATGGTACGTCACTGTGAAATTACGTGTTCGTGCTGCTCCTAACTCCGAAATGGACTGACTAAGAAGTGACGTCATCGCCGCATGGACTGGAAGTCTGAAAAGTCAATACATACTACAGATACCAGCTTACAGGAGTTACAAGCAGCTATTAAAAATTAAAGTTTGCTAAATTATGGCTATGTTTTTTCGGCTTAAAGTTGCTGTAAGTTTTAACTTGAAAAGGTTGTAATCCCTCGAGGGAGGTCGTGGAGAGTCCAAGATTTTTTTTCAAAAATTATTTTAGTAATTCAAAGAAGATCTATATAAAATCTACAAACATGACTATAAAATATTATATTGTTTGTCCTGTATAAAAAATAACAAAATTTAATTTAAGCTAATTTCAGCTAGCAATGGCAACTTTTAAAAAAATAGTAAATCATCCCTATCAGATGCTGAACTTGTTAATTATCGACCCGAATAGAGACAAAGCACAATGCGATGTGGACATTATTAATTCGCCAGGAAATGAATTAAAACCGACGGCTCTGGTTCTTGGAGCAGCACCTCTCGCAAAATCAAAATCATGGCCTCATGGGAGGTATATCGATCTATTTTTACCCTCCGCCCTAGGTTGCCAAGATCGATTAAACTTCAACTTGAATCAAAACCTTCGGCTCGAGTTGAAACCGTGCGAGAACAGTCGCCTAATTAGAGCAGACAGATATATATAGATATTATGCATGCAAATCTCCGTTTTCAGATATGTACGTAGCTGCAACTTGAAGTTTGGTTCAACACAAGTGGAGTGATCAGTGGCTGATGATTAAATAAGAGAAAATTGCACTGTAGCTCCCGTAACATGTACCAAATTGCACGAAACCCCCTAAACTTTGAAATTGCTTTCTCAGCTCCTGAAACTTGTCTCTAGTTGCACCGTTAATCATGGGCTGTTAGTATCCATTAGGAATTCCGTTAAACGGTGACGTGGCGCCCACGTGGCGGTTAAGTGCTGACGTGGCCCCAAAAATCAACAAAAAACTTAAAAACTCTAGGAAAATTCATAAAAAACCAAAAATAATTCAAAAAATTCATAAAAAAATCCAAGAAATTCATAAGAATCCAAAAAACATAAAAAATAATTTAAAAATTTAGAAAAAAAAATAGAAAACCTGAAAATAATAAACAAAAACTTAAAATGTAGAAAATTCATAAAAATCCAAACAAATCATTTAAAAATCTAGAAAAAATTAGAAAACCCAAAAATAATTAACAAAATTCGTTAAAAATCCAAAAAATTATTAAAAAACCAATAAATCATAAAAAAAATTTAAAAATCTAAAAAATTATAAAAAATTGAAAATAATTCATAAAATTCATAAAAACCAAAATTTTGTGATTTTAATGATCTTATGATTTTTTGAATTATTTTTTATTTTCTATAGTTTTCTAGTTTTTTAATTTTTTTGGATTTTTATGAAATTTCTGGATTTTTATGAATTTTGTGAATTATTTTTTCTGAATTTTCCTAATTTTTTTAAGGTCTTTGTTATTTTTTGGGCCACATCAGCACTTACCGGCCACGTGGGCCACGTCACCGTTTAACGGAATATCTAACGGATCCTAACAGCCCAGGACTAACGGTGCAACTAGAGACAAGTTCCAGGAGCTCAGAAAGCAATTTCAAAGTTTAGGGGATTTCGTGCAAGTTGGTACAAGTTCCGGGAGCTACAGTGCAATTTTCTCATTAAATAACCATGAGATTCTTGTCTTTACCTCACCAGAGGCAACACATTTCACATTTCACATGTCGATTAATGTATGCATGACAAGAGTCTCCATGCATGAGTTGTCTTCTTCTGTCACCCCTCAATTTTAACTTACCTTAGGGGTCGATGATCCCATGCACTAGCCCCTGGATCAGTATGCTAGTACGGAAGACCAAGTAGCCGATACAAACATACATCGATAAATAAATCCCTGAATATTACAATCATTGTTACGCCCTTAAGAGAATTTAGTAATGTGGCACATACACACCTTAAATTACAAAACAATTTTCAAAGTACAACGGCCAGCAAAATATTCACACAAAAGAATTCCTGTCGACTATGGTACATCAGCGACTGGAGCGACCCCTAAGACTCCTCAGATCCACCATAGTCTTGTCCGTCATCTTCGTGACACTCATAAGGGTTATCCTCGACTCCATCGACTAGAAGAGGTAAGAAGGCGAGGTCAGCGTCATCCAAACGCTGGCTAGTTAACACTTCCCTTAATGCGCGCATATAGTGTTTAGAAAGCTTTATTTGGGGATAAGGTTTATTTTATTTGCATAAAGCCAAGTTTATAAGATTTTGGAAACATTCTAACTAGCATCAACTAGAATTTAATCTTATTAATATAAATCAAGGGTTTCCTTCTTAACAATGCATCCAAACCCAATTAACCAACCATTCACACCAACCAACCCACAATCGACCAACTCTCATCCAAATATACAACCCAGTTTAACAGATCACCACACCAACTTATTCGTTCCTCATGAACTTTCTTTCAGTTGCCCCCAACCTTTCCTCGCTCTGCCATCATTCCAGGATTTGGCTAATCCTGTTATGGACCACACATGCCATGGCATGATCACCCTGACCTAGTAGGATTGTCGGCCCTCACAAGCCGACCATCACCCTGAGGATGTGTGGCCATTATCACCCTCGGTGATGACCAATGTCGGTCCCTATCGAGAATGGTCCCATAAGGCCTCCGTAGAGCGCACACTCCTGGCGACCCTAAACCCGTACTCCGCGTGATGGCCATGCATTGTGTTGGAACCATTCCTCAGATGGCAGCGCTCTCCGCTACGCGTGTTACTCCGCGCTCCTCCTGGGTAAGCCCTGGCTAAACCCAGCACAAGACATCTCATGCCTTAATCATCCATCACAAGTCATCTAGGGGTAACCCATCATTCTCTGCTTCCACAGTCATCGACCACACCACACACTTGGAATTTCCCAACCGACTGACCCAACGACCAAGTACCCACATAACCATACCCACAAACACAATCAGCCCAACATGCATCTACCGGCCCTAACTGTCATATATCAAATCATATTGAATGAGAATCATGAATGTCCAGTGAATATCGGTTCACCGTTCCGTGGCGATTAGCCAAAAGATTTGTTAAGCCTAAGCAAGTTTTACCCATTAGGTAGGGTTAAAGTGGTTAGCAGACTAATCATAGGCTAATAAGAGTAATGACAATCAAGACAGTCATTAAGGCTAAACATTTCAAAGAAGGCATGTATAAGTATTACATGATTAACAATTAGGTAATCTAATAAGCATGCATTTTTAAATATTAAACAATATAGCTTAAGGAAAACTAGGTAGCAAACATGATATTAGAGTCGCTGTCTCTCCCCAATACGGATCACATCTAAAGAGTAAGTGTTAAGTCGCCTTGATCAGGTAGGTGGTCCTCTTCGACATCCCCAAATCTTCTTTCGGGATCGCCTATGTCTAATCATACCAACAAACCAATAATTACTTACTAATGTAATAGAAAACATGATGCATGCACGATCTAGGTCAAACCTCGGCATAAATACCTAAGGTCGATTAGCGAACCTACCTTTCGCATGATATGTTATGCATGACATAATGCATAAATATATAATATTATTACTATAATAATTGTCCACTAAACCCCAAAATACGGTATCGTACGATTTGATCGTCAAGAGTGATTAGGGTTTTTGAGGTGACATAATAACGACGAATCTTCGGAAATCCACCTACAATCGGGGTAAAGTATAACGGAGTTGATGATACACTAGATGTTCCTAAAGCAATGAGATAAACCTAGGCTACACCACTTAATAACATCCTTCTTAAGTGGGTTTCTTAAAAAACTTTAATAGGGAAATTATTTATTTAAGTGTTTGGGTTTTAATCAACAAATAACTATATGGATATATTGAGCAGGGATGATATTTTCGAATTGTTCCAAAAATCAAGAAGACAATTATCTATCAAATTTTATTTTGCCCAGGAATATTTGGGTCAAATTCATTAATTAACATTCTCAGCAAATATCCTAAAATTAATTTAATCATTCTATCGGTGAAAATCACATTTTTAAACTAATAGTACCAATTTTCCCATTACAGAGATGGATTTTATATTTTTATAAAATCATAAATGGCTTGTAGTATTTACTTAAATTTTTCTAGAATTTTTGGGAGCCTTTAGCTATTTTAATTAAATCAAAAGCGAATTCAGGATTTTTTAAATGATAAATTCGCTGGAAAAAGGGGTAAATCCCTTCGGGCCAAGCCAACCGACGTACGGCCCAAAGAAGAGATATGGCCCACGACCCGCTCGCGCACGCTCGCCTGTGCTGGCCAGAGAGCTATGCCGAAGGCGGTTTTTCCAGAGGCACTATCGCGCGGGGATGACGTCTTTCTTCAACGGCGCCTTCACTTAAACCAACAAATGGGAACGGGGGCCCACGGGACAGTGACTAAGCGCCGAGACCTGAGCCGGCGTGCGACAGGGTGTCCTGATCGATGGGACCTATGCGTCATTGACTTGATACCCCATATCAGCACGAATCTTGGCGCTCGATCCGATGGTGCTGGTTCATCGTCTTCCTCCCACAAGTGACGTGGCCAAAAAACGACGGCGAGCGACGCGGCGGCGCTAAAGGGCTTCTCCGGCCAGGTGCATGTACGCAATAGCTTCTATGGCAACCTACAACCCTAATGATGTCCACGTCGAGGCCGGGGACAGCCGAACGCAGCGGCGGGGCAGTGACGACCGAGCCATGGGCTAAGCATCTACAAGTCAATTACTTGGGCAGAGAGTAAGGTGAATGGACGTGGTGCTTACTGGGCTTAAGGGCCGGCACGAGGAAGGACGGAGGCGACTGTTGACGGAGGGTTCGCCGGCGGCCGAAACAGGGACCACGGCGACCCAACAAACTAGGGCGTCCTCGCTGAAATTGATCGGGGCGAAATGATAAGAACAAGGATTAGCGGCTAACGACGGAAGGAATTGGTCTCGGGCTCAACAAATTGGCAAGGGTCTCCGCGCCGAAGCGGTAGAATTTTGGGGGAAATCAAAAAATCAAGGCCTGCAGGGTGGCTCGGGCTTTATAAACGCCGGACTGTGATGTGGGTCCGGGCCCGAGCGTTGTGACGCGGGGAGGCAAGCTGCACGGCGACGGGACCGAGCAGCACTGGCAGGAGCGGCGCGCGGCGCGGCAGTGGTTGATGCGGCACGGCGCGCGGCAGTGGTTGATGAGGCGTGGAGAGGCGCGGCGACGGGACGTGCGCGGCGCACTGCGCATGCCATGATGGTCGGCGCGGCGGAGGGGACGCGCTCAGCGTGCCAGAGCAGAGCAAGCAAGCATCGTCAGGGCAGGGGCGGTCCATCTGACAGAGAGAGGGAAGAGAGAGAGAGAAGGAGAGAGAGAGAGGGAGCTACTAGGACCCACATGTCAGGTCAAGCTCAAATTCAAACGCTTTTTGAATTTTTCATGAATTTGCAAAACTTTCCAAATTGGGATGTCACATCTTCACTCTCGCTAGATTAAACAATGTGTTCAAGAGATTGCACTGTCTGCATGCTATGATTGGTGAATACTCTACGATTAATTGATTGATTCATCGCCAACCGATCGACATGAGAAAACGAAATGAAGGTGCATGCACGCATGCAAACATGTGAATGAGCCAAGACAATCTTCACCATCAATGGTAGAGAATAAGTTTGTTCAAGACGACAGTTCCAAGGAAAATGAAGATGTTAGAACTGACAAGCGGTTGCTCTGGACACAGGAAGTGGATGTTAGAGTGGTATGTCTCTCTCGATTGCCTACAAGCAGTTAGCAATCAACAAGGTCAATTGCTTTGCCTATTTGAGTAATATGTATTTATAGTACTAAGTCATCACAACTAGCAATTTGTATGTAACAACATTCTGTTTAGATGCTCTTTGAATGCTCTTTTAAAAAAATTGCAGGAACAATTAGAGTCTTGAAAATCATAAGCTTAAATTAGTTCTGTTTAATCTGGCCGTAGTAGTATATATGTTTTTATCTTGGTCATCTGCATTTAGATATTTTTTAAAAATTGCAGCAACAATCGGAGGCTTGAAAATCATAAGTTTAAATTAGTTTTGTTTAAATTGATTACAGGTGAGTGCTTGGTTGAAACACTCTGATGACTCGTGACTCAATTAGAGCTTCCCCATTCTCAGCTATCCCTCTGTCACTTGGATTCACTTTTGGTTCTATTTTTTTCTTCTTTACAGACGTGTAGAAATGTAGGAAATTAACATGGCGATTAACTTGTTCTTCAGTTGCGGCGTATGTTGCTCTGGGCCCAGCCTGGTGATGGCGGCGACGAAGGCCTGGTTGAATGCCGCGCTGCTCTGGGCCCATGCGTCCACGGTGGGCCTGGACCTCGGATCGGAGTAGAGCACCTGGTCCGAGCTCAGAAGTCCCATCCCGTTCTGCAGGTTCTTGAAGTACTGGTGGTCGAAGGCCCGCGGCATCACCGGGTCCATGGCCACCGCGACGCGCGGGTCCAAGTTGGCCGGCACGACGCCTGCAGCTGGGCCGCCTTCCGTGGGCTCATTGTTGGGTCAGGGGTCGGCCCGCGTATCCGGCCCGAGAACGTGCCGCCGTGAGCCAGCCCAACGTGTGCCCCGCTGCACTCACACATGAGGATTTTCTAAAGCCTTTTTTGCATTACACCAAATTAAAAATTACCAAACCCAGAGGCATGGATCCTACCAAAATCGAAATTAGTAGATATATATCGCCCATGCCCTTTAATCTGAAGTTCAGATTATATTATACATTATACTACACGTGTATATATTAGTATAATACGTGGATAGCTAGATGAATAGTTAGATTTGAAATATGCTATCACCAACACACAAAATTGTTGTGCTTTTAAGGCATAATTAAAACCGTTTCACTTCGTTTGGTTTCACTCCCAATGACAACTAGCTAGATGAACAACTAGACCTAAAACATAACAAACAACATGAACAATTAAATCTAAAATATAATAACGACTACATTAACAATTCGATCAAAAATATATATAGGAGTATCACCTATATATCGTGTGTGCATTAAAATTGCTCTCCTTCCAAGGCATACCTAGCTAAAGCTATTTCGGACCGTTCGTTTTCTCTTGTCCAATAAGACGACGATGTCCTATTCTGATCTAGGTGTAAAGCATAAGGGCCTGTTTGGCAACAAAGTTTTTTAAAACCATGGTTTTGTAATACCATGGTTTGTGTTTTGCTATGACCATAAAATACTATGGTTTTTGAATACCATGGTTTGCTAGCACAAGTGAGAAAACTTTAGATTGGAATGGAGTCTACAATACTCCAAAAATACCATGGGGTTTTCAAAACAGAGTTTTTGGGGGTTGCTTCCAAACACCTCATGGTCTAAAATACCATGGTATATATTTAAGAATACCATGGTTTTGCATAGAAACTACAAAAATACTCCACTTCCAAACATGGCCTAAGATTGTTATATATATTTGATCCAGCAATCTAGCCACTAATCTCATATATACCGATACCATGAGGGGGGTAAACTAAGATTATGCATGCACAAGATCGAGTTGTCGTCGCAAGCTAATTAAGCTCAGGAACAAATACGTCGTTATAGAACAACAGCTGGTGCATCTCAGCATACACGTACCGGCTTATAATTTGCATCGTCGCATTTGGCGCCCTTCCCATAATCCCATGATGAGCTTGCATGGAAAGGATTGGCACTTTCTTTTGTACTGCACTGCTCAGCGCATGGCGTACATGTGCATGATGCATGTGCGTTCCAAACAGGGCATGCACCAGCTACAGGCGTTAGGTACGATTTGGATTGTGTGCAAGCTTGGGAATGATCTCCCACTAATAATTAATTAAGGGGGCGACTAGCGCACGATATCCCGGGAGCCCACCCCGACTGGATCCCTCCCCTCCACTCGCCCCGCACGCCCTTCCCGCCCCCGCCGCCTCCTTCCTCCGCCCCGGCCAGCGGCGCCCTCGCCGCCGGCCTCTCCGCCCTCCTGCCCCCGCCTCCTCCTGCCTTTGCCCCTTCTAGTCTTCTCCCGCCCTCTCATCGTGAAACCCTAGCACTCCATGGCTAGGCGAAGGGAGGCACCCCATGCGCGTCCTCCAGTCGGCGCCTCCCCTGGTCATGCCGCCGGGATGGCCACCGCCGCCGCCTACAGTAGTAGCACTGCCGCCGCCGCCTTTGCATATGCCATGGCCACCCTTGCGTCGTACTCCTCAATCGGCAACATAGTGGGATCCTCTGGCTGCTTTGTCCCAGGTCCGTCGGCTAGGTGGGAAGCCAACATGGGTGGTAGGGGTAGCCCAATCTCCCCTGGTACTCCTCCGACGACCTTGCCTTTGTAAGCCCTTTATAAACCCAATATGTGTTCATTTTTTAAAAACCGATAGCAATTGAATTTGTGTACTTTGCTTCAGTTACAGTGGATTCGTCAATCTTTTAAACAGCGAAAATGCCCACTTTGTTGGAGGACCACCCCACTTTGCACATGTGAATGAGCCGAGACAATCTTCACCATCAATGGTAGAGAATAAGTTTGTTCAAGACTACAGTGCCGAGGAAAATGAAGATGTTAGAAATGACGAGCGCTTGCTCTGGACACAGGAAGCGGATGTTAGAGTGGTATGTTTTTCTCGATTGCCTTCAAGCAGTTAGCAATCAACAAGGTCAATTGCTTTGCCTATTTGAGTAATATGTATTTATAGTACTAAGTCATCACAACTAGCAATTTGTATGTAACAACATTCTGTTTAGATGCTCTTTGAATGCTCTTTTAAAAAACTGCAGCAACAATCAGAGTCTTGAAAATCATAAGCTTAAATTAGTTATGTTTAATCTGGTCGTAGTAGAATATATGTTTTATCCTGGTCATTTGCATTTAGATATTTTTAAAAATTGCAGCAACAATCGAAGGCTTGAAAATCATAAGTTTAAATTAGTTTTGTTTAATTTGATTACAGATGAGTGCTTGGTTGAAACACTCTAATGACTCAATACAAGGTAATAATAAGAAAGATGACAAATATTGGGAAGACGTTGTTAGAGAATACAACTTGACCACGGAGAAAAGCAGAGCGAGGAACAAAAAGCAGGTCAAGGAGAGGTGGCACAAGGTTAATAGATGGACTAACGCTTTCCATGATGCTTATTTAAATATTCGAAGAATATATACTAGTGGGTATTCTGATCAAATGTGGATAGAATATATATACTAGACAAGGCGCACAAGGTGTACGAGGAAGATAACAATGGGGCTCGTTTTGTATTAATAGATGTGTGACATATTGTTAGAGATCAAGCAAAATGGATTGCTTGCAACAATAAGAATGCAAATAAAAGGAAGGCAGTGGACAATGGAAAGATATGTACGAAGATGTGGAACTCCCTCGCCCAATAGGGCAGAAAGTAGCTAAAAAGGCTGCAATAGATGTTGACCTCGATAGGTTTGAAGAAATTAAAACTAATTATCACAATAAACGTATGAAGGTTCTAGAAATCCAGCAAAAGCTATCTCTTGAGAAGATCGAGTCGGCGAAGATTGATCTACTTGCAGCAAAGGACAAGAAGGATGCAAAATTATATGAAAAAGAATCCAAGACGCTAGAAACCTACGGATGTTTGCTCACACGACACATCTGGGATGGCCGACGACATTAGCGTTGAACATGTTGCTGCGCTAAAGTGTTTGAGGATGAAGCTCTTTCCTGATTTACAATGAAATGCACCTACGTTTTTGAGGATGTAATGCTGAATTGCTAATTTGTTTAGCTATGTTTAATATCTGCCCATGGAGGTTCTGCGGTCAGCGCAGCCCATGGAGGATCTACAGCCTGAATTACCTTGACCAAGTGGCTTATGAATTGTGCTCTAGCATCTAAACTTATAAGTTAATTTCACTTATGACTGTATGCACAAATAGAACTGTGGACTTGGCATTTTCCAGCTGTACCAAGTATAAGTACCTTTGAATTTGATCTATCATGTCTTTGGATTTTCGTACTGTTTGTTAGTGCTGCAAAAGGCTCGGTTTCTTGGTTTCTGTTTATAAACTTAGCTGCATATTCTCTAATGAATAGGAGGTGATTCTGACTGTTGTGTCGCAGTGAGAAAAAAAGAGCAAGAATGTTGTCTCATTTGTCCATGGTGTGAGCAAGAATTCGATCCTGACTGCTTCTGACTGTTGTTGTCTCATTGTCTGCATTGTTTGCATTGCCAGTTTGGTTCTAGAAATTTCATTGTCTGCATTGCCGGTTCGAGAAATTGAAATAACATCATGGTATTTTCTGCAAATCTGAAAAGTAAAAAACTGACTTTTGGGAACACGATGCTGATTCAAGATAAACAAAAGCTCTTCTTTCATGATCCTGTGAGTACCATCTTTATCTAAAAACAATGCTCACAAACAATTTTCCATGATCCTATGAACTACAGGTTTCTTTGCAACACAAATGCTCACAGACAATGTACACCCTTGGCAGAAAATGTACAGGTTTCCCTTTTCTGTTCCTTTTTTATGTCCAGTGGATAGCATTGTTGTTGTGATAGAGATAATTGTTGTAACTCTGGAAGTGCAGTTCTAGACTTGACTGAGCACAAAAGAAAAAGGGGACGTTTGGCTGAAATTTGGTCATTTGGGCTGGGCTTGATTCATTTCTGAAAAATTGACAGTGTTCGGTTATCTGATTGCCTCATTTTTCAATGGTTCTATTGCTACACATGTTTTCATTCCTGTGTGATCGTTTTATTTCTAGCATGAATGTGTGTGTGTGTGTAGAGAGAGAGAGGGAGAGAGAAAGGCTAGCGTGCACCCCAGAGCACGGATCTCTCCGTGCTCCCAACGCGTTTTCGAAATCCGAGATGCCTAACAACTGATTCGAACCGTTGATCTTGTTAGTCTCACTGAAATGTAGCCAGTGACCAAGTTTCGTATTTTTTGAATTTATTTACTATTTGTTTCCTATTTTTAAAAATCAGCTTTTTTTTACGCACCACGACTAATTGGAAGACTGATTTTTGAAAATAGGAAATAAATAGTAAATAAATTTAAAAAAATACGAAACTTGGTCACTAGCTACATTTTAGTGTGACAAACAAGATCAACTGTTCGGAACAGTTGTTAGGCATCTCGGATTTCGAAAACGCGTTGGGAGCACGGAGAGATTCGTGCTTGTGTGTGTGTATGTTCTCTAAAAAGTATAATTATTTTTGTTTATTTGAACAACGGTAAAAAAATTTGGTTAATAGCATGTGCATTTCATATACAAGCAACATGAATGTGTGCACACTTAATCAAGTAGCATATAAAAGAACTTAATTGCATCTCATTATTGAGAGTGACAATGGTTCGAGACAACCCATTGTATGGGGTATATTTAATGTTGTCTTTTTATTTAGGTGATTGTGATAAGAGACAACATTTAGTCTCTCCTTTGTACATGCCCTAAAAGCGACTACATTAACAATTCGATCAAACATATATATGAGTATCACCTATATATCGTGTGTGCATTAAAATTGCTCTCCTTCCAAGGCATACCTAGCTAATTAAAGCTATTTTGGACCGTTCGTTTTCTCTTGTCCAATAAGGCGACGATGTCCTATTCTGATCTAGGTGTAAAGCATAAGATTTGTTATATATTTTTGATCCAGCAATCTAGCCACTAATCTCATATATACCGATACCATGTGGGGGGTAAACTAAGATTATGCATGCACAAGATCGAGTTGTCGTCGCAAACTAATTAAGCTCAGGAACAAATACGTCGTTATAGAACAGCTGGTGCATCTCATCTCAGCGTGCACCGGCTTAATTTGCCTCGTCGCATTTGGCGCCCTTCCCATAATCCCATGATGGGTATGCACATATGTGCGTTCCAAACAGGCATGCACCAGCTACAGGCGTTAGGTACGATTTGGATTGTGTGCAAGTAGGGGTGGATTCGAGCCGATCCTGAGCGAGCTTAGGCTGTCAAAGCTCGAGATCGGTTAGGCTCGAGCTCGGCTCGGGCTCGGCTCGAATTACATCGAGCTTAGGGTTAGGCTCGAGATCGAGCTCGATAAAAGCTCGGCTAGGCTCGAGATCGGCTCGGTTGAGCTCGAATGAAGGGATTTGTGCTGTTTTAAGGAGACGATAAGACCATATGAGCTCGGTTGGGCTCGATTTCAAGCTCGAGCTCGGCTCGAATTGGTTGAAAATTTAGATTTAAAGAGAGAAATATGCTATGCAATGATAATTATTCAGGCTCGGTTGGGCTCGGTTAAGGCTCGGGATCGAGCTCGAGCTCGGCTCGAATAAACTCGAGCTCGGGACCGGGCTCGAGATCGGCTCGTTTAGCATTCGAGCTCGATCCGAGCTCGAACCGTACTCGATCCGAGCTCGTCGAGCCCGATCTTTTGGTCCAGCCCTATGTGCAAGCTTGGGAATGATCTCCCACTAGGCCACTAATAATTAATTAAACAGGCCTCGTTGCAAAGCAAATTAATGCAACCGGCTTCGTGCATATGCGTACGTACAGATGTTCTTCTCTAGATAGGCAGAAGAGAAAAAACTCTTTTGTGCTGAATTAAGGTTAGAAGGGTCTGGCTAGCTAGACATGAGACGAGTGTTGAAATATGTGGGCTTTTTTTGGTGAACTGGTTTGGCACTATATATTTAGGATGGTTAAACAAAGATGTGTTGTATCCTTTTTGCTATTTTGTGGTAGTGACTAGTGACAGGCCTTAATTAATCATAAAAGACGATGAACTTTAATTAGTAGCCCGGGATTGGAGCTGGTTGCGTACGCAATTAACTCGTCACCGAGAATAATTAAGCAACAGCAGCAGATGATGATGGCATTATATTGCGATGCAAGTGTTGTAGTGAGTGCATGCGAGCTCCTCACTGAGCTATCGATCGGTGGCATACATACATACATACATACATACATACATACAAACATACACACACATACAATCGTTCATTTTTAGGTGTGCATGGATTGGTTAATTAATTACTTAATTGCGTACCGGAGAGGGCGATCATGTCGGCCTGCGAGAGCCCGTTGGCGGCGAAGATGGCGGTGAGCTGGTCGAGGTTGACGCTGCTCGCCGTCGAGCTCAGCCCGTCCAGCCGCCCCAGCTCCACCGCGTACGACGGCCCTCCCGCCTGCGCGCGCGCACACACACACTCCATTACATATATATATACACAGTTAACCAATCAAGATACAATTAATAATTAACCATTCTTAAATCTTCAGATGAAATAAAATCAGGCGGTTCAATCCTTTAACCACCTAGTGTTGTGCTAGCTACTGCCGTTTTTAACCAAGTGTTGTGGCTAGCTCATGGGCGCCCGCGGTGCTTTTGGGCCGTCGGATGAGGCTAATTGACGGTGCGCATGATGGCGCCAAAGCGCACCATGGAACGTCCACGTCGACGTGCAAGCAAGTGCCAATTCGCGTGTGCCTTTTCTGATAACAGCTAAACCGCTGCTGCACATACCACTGTCTCACTCAGTTAACAGCTAAACCGCGCGCGCGATATATAAGTGAAGCATCCATTTTTGAAATTTTTATATGGCCATGACAACCATGATCAACCTGTTAAGATTGCAAAGGTGATCACTCAGTTTGTTTCTCGTGTTTCTCTGAAAAGATCATTCAAGAAAAGGGTTGCATTTCATATTCTGTTTGTACTGCATACTATATTCAGGATTCTTTGATGGCATTTGATGTTACGCAAGTTTGCCATGTGATGCAGTTGAAGGCATCATCTTCCTGTGTTAGTATTACTTCCACTAGCAGTGAGGACTCAGGAGCAACAATTCTAATATCCTTTTTTGCTGGAACCTTGTACACTGGTCAAAATTTTAGTTAACAGTTGACATTTTAATTCATGCTTGCATGTTAACCACTGACTTCTTTCTAGTCTGTTTAGTCCTATTCTGCCGGATGTCCTTGTTTAGTGCTAGCGGACATTCAGTGAAGCATCAGTACTCATTCTGGTCTTCTATTATCAGGTGCTCGGAACAGATGGGCTGAATGCATCATCATTCTATTATACAAAGCGATAGCGCGGTTGCACCGGACGTCCCCCGTGCGACGCGCCGCCCAGAGCCGTCCGATCGTTTCTGGAATCAATCCCAGCCATCCATATTAAATCAACTTTTAAAAGCATTTTTTGTGTACCTGATCGACACGGCGCACGCGTTGGCTCGTTGGTTAGCTAAGTTAGCTTTCACCCGAGAGACCGGGGATCGAATCCTGGCTCCGCCATTTTCTTGTTGCTTTTTTCCCGCCGAGCCAAGCGCACTGCGCGCTTTTTCCCCGCCTACAACACTGTGTGTGCGTACAGCAGTACAGGCTCGCGTATGCGTGTACAACACTGTGCGTTTTTCCCGCTCGGCTCGCCTGTACGCGCGCTGCACTGCCTCCAAAATTCAATTTTTAAAATTTAGTTCTCCTGGTTTTTTTATTCTACAATTTGCTTAATTTATTTTTGTGAATCTAAAAGTTTTCAAAATTCTTTATTTTAATTTCCAACCCGAATTCAAACAAAAATTTCGATATCTTCCAAAATCCCTTTAATTTTTTTAAAAATTTTAAATTCGTTTATATTCAATTTTAAAACTTTAAACCTCCTAAAACATGAATTTTACAAAGAACGGAAAGATAGGGGATCAAGTGGGGGAATTTGGTCTAGCTAGCAGTGTAAATTAATCCAGAAATTTATATGCTTTCGAAATGCAATCAAAATTTCGTAGTAAGGATCCATAAATGTATTTAAGAATTACAAACGTAAAATTTCATGGTATCAATTAGTAAATAATAGAAATCAAAAGCCTTCGAAATATAGAACTGTCGTATAACTTCGTATAATGTATGCTATACGAAGTTATTACGATGAGGCTAATTGACGGTGCGCATGATGGCGCCAAAGCGCACCATGGAACGTCCACGTCGACGTGCAAGCAAGTGCCAATTCGCGTGTGCCTTTTCTGATAACAGCTAAACCGCTGCTGCACATACCACTGTCTCACTCAGTTAACAGCTAAACCGCGCGCGCGATATATAAGTGAAGCATCCATTTTTGAAATTTTTTTACCAAATACTCCTAAATTTTGAAATTTATTTGAAAAAACCCAAAATTTCCCTCGACAAATGGTT
>SPJY01025686.1:728937-750477 GCA_005191435.1 Raddia distichophylla | reverse complement strand
GTTTGAGTACTAACATTGCCACAACTAGCCACAACTAACTTGCCTAAGGTTAGTTTATGAAAATCTTGGCCACACTTTAGCAAGGCTAAGAGAATCTTGCCACATTTTTTTGTCTCACTTACACATAGGACCCACATAAAAAAGAAGGAATCTTGCCACAAGTGTGACTATGAACCAAACACATGCCTACCTTGATCAAACCTGACTAACCTTAGGCGTGGCAAGTTTTGACAACCTTAGGCATCAACCAAACAGCCCCTAAATCTATGATGGATGGTTTAGACATAGAGAGGTGGAGGCCGTTTTTCGTATGCTTCCGTTATTCTGTTCTATTAGAGCATCTCCAATGGTGCCATATCAGCTAGCTATAAGGATTCCAACTCAGCCTTTTGCTTATGTGGAGGAGAGAAGGAGGGTGTGCTAGCTACTAACTTGCAGCTAGTCTATAGCTGATTCCAATGCACCTGCTATCTATTACATGTGGACCTATATTCAATACTATAGTCAATGTTATAGCTAGTCCCATTGGAGAAGCTAACTATATGTTATCTATAGATGACATGGCACTTGTTTATAACTAGCAGCTAGCTGCACCATTGGAGATGCTCTTAAGGCGTATATGTTTTTTGTTCTACATTCCTCCCATCTTTTAATTTGTGTTGTTCTTTTGCCAGGGAAAAAAGGCTGATGCACTGATTAAATAATAATTTGGTGAGGATCCTGTTCGTTGCCCTTTTAAACAAGGTAAGCATTGCATATAATCTCTTAATGGACTGTTTACACTCATCTGTATATTGTGCCTAGACATGAACATCTTGTAGGGTATGAATTTTTTTTCCTGCAGTTTGCAGCTGGTTGACTGACCCATGCATTGTTTGTGTTAATGTGGTCTGTGTGTTTGCTTAATATCAGACCTCACCTGTACCCTGTGGTGATCATCTTGCAGTTATGTGAACCCTCCTAACATTTGTAACAATGTTTCGAAAAGCGCATGAGGAGAATCTTAAGCAAGCTGAGCTTGATAAGAAAAAGGCTGAAAAAGAGGCAGAATCAGAGAAGTCAAAAAACACACAGTTGGCCAGTAAAAATGTATGGATTGTTTCTTCCACATTTCCTAAATTTGTTTTTATTCACGATGAAGGTACATTATTACGGTTTTGCTTCTTCATTCGCCGAGTAAATGAGCTGTTATAATTCCTCCAAAGACAGAAGGTTAGTGTTCAGTGGTTATCTAAAATCTGGTGAGTAAAATAATGTTGTTGTCTTATCCCTTCATTACATTCAGCTGCGGTCCATGCTAAATCAAATTCCTTTATAAAGAATGAACCCTACGAGGTGGGCCATATCTTTTCATGGTGATTTGAGCTGTTTTGGTGAGCCTGCTCGATCACTTGTTTTTTGTGGTAATTCAAGTGTAGGATCGGTTAATGTTGGACATTTCCGCTCATCATTGCAAGATTTGGGTGTATATGTTTATTTGTGCGTGGGTAATCCTGTGTATTGGAATTAATTCTTGTATGGCTAAAATTTTAAACTCTACTGTCCTATTGAGTGTTGACTAGGTGAAATGAGTGAACCTACTGGCTCAACATATGTCGGGCAATAAGGATTAGTGATTAAATGCCCAAAATGGCTAAGCATATGATATTGCGCCATTTGAACATCTCATCATTCTGTTGTAACAGAGCTATCATGGTCAAGAAGAACTTTGCTGTGTTTATGTCCCAACCAACCACATGTACAGTGGTTATGTTTTTATGGTGAATTCTAAGGATGTCTTAATTAAAGCCAAATCTTTCCATATGCAAAGGCATTGGTAATTCACAAACTTTTGTAATGTCTCATTTGATAATCTACTTCAAAACTTGGAGACAAACACTTTACCACTGCTGAATATAAAAAGTGACATGTTTACGTACTGTTATGTAGGTGGTATGTCAATGCCCACAAATCTGTCAACCGTCGATCCGTTGACAAATCTTGCAGGCAGAAACGGAGCTATCAGAAGCTAAGAACTACAACTCCTTGTGCCCTTGTTATACTGGTTACAGGAGTAAAATTCCCATGTAGACTACTATATATGATTAGATCCTGAGTGCAATGTATTTAGTAACCTGGCACGCTCTAGGATCACAAGTATCTCTAAATTAATTAGATGTAGGCGACATTTGCGTTGATCGGCATTTGAAGTTTGTATCTTGCTTTGTACTCTACAAAATAGTTGCTTCATACTTGTAATACTTGCGATGAACTGTGATTTCTTACTACTGATGTTATAGATGGAATTTGTAGATGCTACGCGATGTTTGAAATTTGAGTTACTTTTCACAACAATAGCCTTGGCCTTGATTCCTCACGTGAAATTTTACACGTTTTATCTTGTATCTGATGCACCATGAGGTCGGTCTTCTTCAGCAACACATTAATAGTAATGGTTTCCAAAGAAATAATGAAAATTTTTAGTTAAGCCATAGCTTTGTTTGAGACACGGTGCAACGAAATTTATTTAATAATGAATTAGGCTTAATTTATGCTGATCGAAACATCTGACATGCATTGCACGTGCACGTTTACCTACGTTCCGTTTTATAAGGCGCATAGTTTTTTCTCGCAGACCAAGGAGTATAAGCGTGCCATTAACCGATGGGATTTTACACACTGTGTATTTATGAGGACTTCTCGTTCACTTCGCCTATACATGCACGTGCTCACCGCGTGGTTGTGCATGTGCTCGCTGCGCACGCCTGTGCATGTGCTTGTTGCATGCGGCTGTGAATTAAGCCTATACATGCATGCGCTCATGCACGCAACTGATGACGTGTCACGCGCTCACCTATGCAGCATTAACGCCATATTTGAGGAGTGACGGCGCCACTCTACACTGTTGGTGCGTTCCAAACAGGCATGCACCAGCTACAGGCGTTAGGTACGATTTGGATTGTGTGCAAGCTTGGGAATGATCTCCCACTAGGCCACTAATAATTAATTAAACAGGCCTCGTTGCAAAGCAAATTAAATGCAACCGGCTTCGTGCATATGCGTACGTACAGATGTTCTTCTCTAGATAGGCAGGACACATTATCTAAAAGAGGAAAAACTCTCTTGTGATGAATTAAAGTTAGAAGGATCTGGCTAGCTAGACATGAGACGAGTGCTGAAATATGTTGCTTTTTTTGGTGAACTGGTTTCAGTGGTTTGGCACTATATATTTAGGACGGTTTTAAACAAGGGGGACCCACCATGGGGCAGGTGAGGCCGCGGTCCCACCTAAAATTTTTTACCCTATTAATTTATACCCTAGTTGGAGTAGAGAGCAAATATTTGATAAATTTGACCCTAAGTGGGGCAGAATGCACCTGGATGATAGAATGAGGCCGGCCCACTAAACATTAATAGCAACGAACTGGCCTTGGGACTCACTGCCTCAGCCTCGGCCCGACATCACCTAAGAATAATCTAAACCCTAGCCATCTGCCTCTTCCCCCGTCTTCGGTCTCCCTGACCCCGCCACCCCGCGCCCGACGCCCCCGCCTAACTCGCCGATGCCTAGTCGCCCGTCTCGCCGCCGATCGACCACCAACGCGTCCTCACCGTCAACCCGCGGCCCGTCCCCGTCCCGCCGCGGCGCCGCCCCGTGCCCCCACCGACCTCGCCTCCGCGGCCGCGCCAATCCCTCGGCACCCCTGCGGCCTGCGCGGCTGGCCAGCGGCGCACCGCGGCCCCGCCCGTCGCCAACCCAGCCCAACGCGGCGACACCCGGCTGCGGGCCGCCCGCAGCTGCCCCATGCCCCAACTCCGCGACGCCTGTCCCTGACGCTTGCACGGTGACGGTGGTACTACACTACTGCCGCTGCCTAAATTAATTTAATTTATAGATTTACTTCTATATGCATGCCTGTATTAGTGAATAGTGATTAAGATTTAGTGTATTGCAGTTGCCTATTTGCAAATTGCAAATACAAATGTTCAAGACCAATTACTTTACAGCATGTATATTGCGGTTTAAATCAGTTTCTCACATGCAGATATTTGCTAATTAAACAAAGAACAGAACTGCTACTGATCATCTAAGAGATGAGGAGATTTTTAGTCACATGCAGATATTTGGATGAATGACTTAATGGTTTGCTTACGGAGAGAGAAATCTTGAAGTCACTTGATGATGAGACCATTAGTCGACGATTTCAGCGCCTCAAAACTAGAAAAATACAATTGCCTCCACCCCCAAGATTATCATCTGAGTGTTATGCTCGCATTCTATTTACTAATTGTTCATTTTTATATAGTTGATGTTTCTCTAATATACAATTTTTCTAACTCTACATTGAATTTTATCGGTGATTTTGGTGGCATGGTGCGGTTCAAAGATTTTCTACATCATTTAGGCTAATCGCTATTACTTATTTAATTTCTATGTGTTGGAATTATATTTAAGTTTTCTTGTCTTTCTGTTAGTAATTTCAATATCCAATTGATGTGATCATTAACTACTGTGCTTATTATTGTGGTGTCTATATAGTTTAACTAGCATGCGGCGTATTTAGATAACGGTAGATAAAACTAGTTTTAGGCTTGCCCTACCTATATTTTAGTCCTGCGTCCACCACTGTTCTAAACAAAGATGTGTTGCATCCTTTTTGCTATTTTGTGGTAGTGACTAGTGACAAGCTTAATTAATCATAAAAGACGATGAACTTTAATTAGTAGCCCGGGATTGGAGCTGGTTGCGTACGCAATCAACTCGTCACCGAGAGTAAGCAACAGCAGCAGATGACGATGGCATTATATTTGCGATGCAAGTGTTGTAGTGACTGAGTGCATGCGAGCTCCTCACTACTGAGCTATCGGCGGCGGCATATATACATATACAACCGTTCATTTTTAGGTGTGCATGGTTTGGTTGATTACTTAATTGCGTACCGGAGAGGGCGATCATGTCGGCCTGCGAGAGCCCGTTGGCGGCGAAGATGGCGGTGAGCTGGTCGAGGTTGACGCTGCTCGCCGTCGAGCTCAGCCCGCCCAGCCGCCCCAGCTCCACCGCGTACGACGGCCCTCCCGCCTGCACACACATACACATCACATATATACAGTTAATCAATCAAGTTACAATTAATAATTAACCAATCTTAAATCTTCAGATGAAATGAAATCAGGCGGTTCAATCCTTGTCACTTGCGTATGCATATGTAGACGTAGACATCATGCGCTAGATCGAATGATGAAAGATTTCAGATTTAAATGATTAATAATGAGTTGGTTGCGGCGGCGAGCTAGGACTAGGATCGATGAGGATGGGAGGCGTACGCACCAGGGCAATGGCATCCCTGGTGGCCATGGCGAGGACGTCGGCGCAGGACACCCGGCCGCGGCACTGCGGCACGGCGTCGACGGCCGCCTTGGCCCGGATCACGGTGTCGAAGCCGTCGCCGGCGAGGGACAGGTTGCTGGGGTGGTCCTTCTCCGCCGCCGTGCCGTTCGCCGCCGACGCCACCATCACCGACGCGTCGCACCCCTGCACGAAGCAGTCGTGGAAGAAGAGCCGCACCGTGGCGCCGGCGGTGATGGCCGTCTCCCGGAACTTGCGCGCCACGGCGCCGCGCACGATGGCCTCCACGTTCGGGCACACGCCGGCGTAGTAGCCTCGCCGGAGCTGCGCCGCGCCGCCGCCGGCGCTCGCCGCCACCACCAGCAGCGCCGCCGCCACGGCGAGCCTCGCCCTGAACCTGATCACCCTCGCCGCCATTGGCTAGCTGGCTAGCTAGCTCTTGGTTCTTGCTTGCTCCGCCGGCGAGCTAGGCGGCGACAATGGCGTCCAGGCTAGCGTATATATAGCTCGAGCGAAGCTAGCGACGGCGATAAGGGTAGCCACTAGCCAGCTACGCGTAGACACACACGTACCGCCATTGCCGTAGTGGGCGTGCGTGATGGAGTGCGACGTGCACCTGTGCTAGCTACTGCCGTGTTTAACCAAGTGTTATAGCTAGCTCATGCGCGCGCGCGCGGTGTGCTTTTGGGCCGTCGGATGAGGCTGATTGACGGTGCGGATGATGGCGCCAAAGCGCACCATGGAACGTCCACGTCGACGCGCAAGCAAGTGCCAATTCGCGCGTGCCTTTTCTGATAACGATACCACTACTGCACATATATATACCACTGTCTCCTAATTTTTGAAATTTATTTGAAAAAATGTCAAAATTTTCCTCAACAAATGGTTGATTTGTCTCAAAAAAATCTATAAAAAATGATTGTCGAAATAAACAAACTAGATTTAAACCTATGTGTTTGCTCCGTGCATAGAAAGTCTTCCTAGCTTGCCCCTGGTTCCTTGAGCAAGCTCTAGGGTAGTAGGGTAAACACATGTGCAATCACCCTTATGGCCTTATCCTCCTTCTCTCCCCTCGAGGGCTTCACATAGCCGCCTTTTATGGCTCCATGCCTCCGCTAGATCAACTCCTTCTTTCCCGTATGCAAGACTACTTAGAACACCCTTGAAACTCTTAAGCCTCAAATTTTTTTCATAAATTTGCTACGCAAGAACAAATAGGTTTGTGGGACAAGGGGAGAAATGCACTAGCTAGCTATGAAGTTCAGATTGAAAATCTTTGGAGAACTTCAAAGCATGTACAATGATTGAGACAACATCTGGCTCTAATAATTGCCATGTCACACATAATTTTTTTAAAATCCTTTTGTGGACTCATACAGTACCCCTCCCATGCACGCTTTTCTCCCATATGGACCACGCTAGTGTGGATATTGACAGTAATTAAGCTATTTTCGTTTATTGATATGGGTATCTCCCTAACAAATGAACGCGTGCTCTCCCTTCCTGCCAGTCTGCCACTTTTGTCTTCCCAGCCTTTCTCAACTGCCATTCTCTCTCTTGCAACTCTCTCCCTCCTCTTTTGGACTTGCCTCCTTCCACTAGAATGTCACTATTTTATGATGGTACGAGTAATTTATAATAGTGGAAATTTCACAGAGTCATCCTTCATCGAAGCCTTAAAATAGCCTTCGTCAAAGAACGACCCTTTCTCAACTAATATGATAACGCTTCCTCGTGTTCTCCGTGTGCTCCTCCATCAGCTTCGTCGCATTGACCCCTCTCCAGAGCAACTCTAATAGCAAAAATAATTATTTTGGCGGAGGAAGAGGAGTCAAGCTCGAGGCGCCGGGATGGTTCGTAATAACTTCGTATAGCATACATTATACGAAGTTATACGACTTGTACTGCATGTAATGGTTATTTTCAACAAAAGATGCACCTTTTTTCTACCTATTTGCTCAAGCACAAATATAACTGCAGATTTGCGATTCCTATCACTGCAGTACTCTGTTGAAGCACAAATACTCTGTTTCTTTATAGAAAAAAAAATGTATATCCTTCAACCCTGCATCGCTGTGTGTCCCCACCTGTCAGTCTAACCCGGCCGAAAATATTCCCCAATCCACACATGACTCATCCCTACCAATATCCCGACTGCTTTTTCCTTTTTCTTTCTTTCTTCTCCGTTTTTTTTTTTTTCAGATTCGTCCCTGCTCTTTCCGCCCATCTCCCCTGGCTGCTCCTCCTCGTCGAAACCCTAGCCCCACCTCGCCGCCGGCGATGTGCACCTGACCGACGCGCCGCCGCCGGAGCGCCTCCCACCTCCCGCCCTCGCCGCCGCGCTCCTAGCCGCCGCCTCCTGCTCGCTTTTTCTGAGCTGCGGGGGACCTCCGTCGCCGCGGGATCCGAGCCGGCGCCATGTCGAAGGCCAAGGTCTACGCCGACGTCAACGTGCTGCGCCCCAAGGAATACTGGGACTACGAGGCCCTTACCGTCCAATGGGGGTGAGTCCTGTCTCGCTCTTCGCGCCCACATGTATCTAGCTCGATTAACCTGCGCATCTCCATGTGGCGAATCCGTTAGGTCGGTCCGTGGCCGGGTGATTCAGTATTGGACCCGTAGCTAACGAAGGAAGGTGCTGTCGGGTGCGAGCTTGATTGAGTCGGGGTGCGAGCTGTGCAGGTTCTCATGTTGTTGATTGGGAACATTATATGTGCTTGATGAGCTAGTTCTCTTCCTTTTATGTTTGAGTTTGCGGAAACCATGCTTTTAAATGTAATAATGCAATTATGTGTCGGCCACACATCCTCGCAAAATCTACCTGAGTAATTAGTATTGGAAAGTTGAGAAAAAGTTTTTTTTTTGAGCTTTTTATGTGAAGTGCCATTGCCTGTTTCTGTTCTTATCGAATTGAGCATCCCTAGCAGGATCTCTAAATTTGGGTCTTTATACCCCCAAATACTACCTTCTCTAAAGATGTCCCATCTCTATATTTCATCCATCTCCAGCAGCATCTCTGAAAAACACACACACTATCTTCTCCCTACTGACATGGTGGTGGCTTGCACTGCCAAAAGCTTCAGCCATCAGTGCTTCTTCTGAAGCTTCCAGTGAAAGCATCAGGCTCCTATAAATGGACAGAGATACATCACTTCAACTTCATTCCTCATTTTTCCTCCTTCCTATTAGAGTAAGGCCAACAATGGCGAGGAGACACATTATCACAGAGCTTATCTTTGGGAGAGCTAGGTGGGTGGAGGTGGCGTATGTTGCAATGATTGCGAAGGCCATGGATGAGGAAGAGGAGTCAAGCTCGAGGCGCCGGGATGGTTCTATGCCTGGCCGGAGGTACATTGATCGGAACAGGGCCTGAAAGTCATTTGCGGCTCTACAACTACTTCATCAAGGATCCTGTTTACGAGGAAACCATATGCCACAGGCGCTGATAGATTGATTTCTAAATTTTGTTTTGACTGTCGACTTTGGGTTTTTCATTTACACTGTCAACTCATTTTTTCCCTATATGATACAATATTTTACGATGCCTGCTGTCCTTGCTCTTTTCATTTTTTAAGTTGATCCTGGAGCAATGCTAGTTTAGGATTCCAGTAGTTCTGTCTGGAGGATGTGTGCCTTTACTAGTAGTGCAGTTTGTGCATTGATTTGGCCTATATTTTTTTTTCTTGGTGCTTTAATATGATTTCTTCATGATGAGGTTCCCAGAATATACATGGATTGTCTGTCTAGAATTTCCAGGTCAAACTGATCGTACAGAGTCTTGATTAATTCTTCTCAGCAACAAACCATGGATAACATTAAAGTTTATGCTGAAGTGAATGTGTGCCAAGTCAATCCTATGGCTACTGTGTTTGTGAGCTGTGACATATGAAGCTTAATTTTAGCATGCTGTATGCAGTGTCTCAGTTTTAGTTGATATTTTTAGATTAGTAAATGTTCTTAGTTAGTTCGGTTACTTACTCTTTATTTAAAATTGTTATTAGTCCTTGATAGTAAAATATTAATAACCGTTGAACACGTCTGTCTAGTATTTTATCATTATATCAGGGCATTTGTGTGGTGAATTCTATGTGGGTCGCTATTGTTTTTGTATCCGTGTATACATGAAAGTTGCTATAAATTTAACTGTGAGAACCTGGTGGGAGTTTGGTTGATTTGGTCTTTGCTTAGCATGGAAATTGATTGATTACAATATACGTATATAATATGACAAAATGTGACAGCACACTACCCTCTGGAATATCTGATATAGAAGTGGACCAGTGGTGTTTTCTTCTTGTTTTCCAACTTCCAAAATAGGAAAGAAAAAGCATGTGCTATAAGCCTGTGAGAAAATAAACCGAGATTTTCTTAAACCACATAAATAGTTTAGCATGAAAGCATGTACACCCCCACAAGGACAATACTGTTCTCAATGGGCCACTTTCAGTTTTGACTACCATAATTATTAGTGACAGCCCCTTTGATAGACATGCTGTGACTTCACTTACAAAATGTCCAAATCAAATGTGCCCTTATATTTTTTGGACTCATCCAATTATGTCTTTATGACTTATATACTACTATGCTGTCTATTGTCAGTGAGCAGGATGATTATGAAGTTGTCAGGAAAGTAGGGAGAGGCAAATACAGTGAAGTCTTTGAGGGCATCAATGTTAACAATAATGAGAAATGCATTATTAAGATCCTCAAGCCTGTGAAGAAAAAGAAGGTACTTTACAAATCCTGCTGCCATCCTTTTTAAGTTGCTTCTCACTGATCCAGTGCTCCTGCTCTTTTAGCAATCACAGGGTATTATCTTTCGATATACACCTGTTTACACTGCAGATGGTTTCCATTCATCTGCACCTTCGATGGCCTTGTGTTTTAAAAAGATTTTAACATAGGTTTCTCATGCCCATGCAGATCAAAAGGGAGATAAAAATACTTCAGAATCTCTGTGGAGGTCCAAATATCATAAAGCTGCTTGATATTGTTAGGGATCAGCATTCAAAAACACCTAGCTTGGTCTTTGAATATGTTAACAACACAGACTTCAAAGTGTTATACCCAACACTTACAGATTATGACATTCGCTATTACGTCTATGAGCTACTGAAGGTTCCTATCTTCCTATCTCAAATTTTAGTTGATATAACATTGCTAACAAGAAACTGTTCTTATGCCGTAAGCATCTAAAATATTGTTAGTACTCGGAAAAAAGTCTTAAAACTTATAATTACATGTATCTCTATATGTCTAGTTCAACTTTCTTAGGCTAATTTATGAGGACTTCTTTTGTGTGCATGGTGAAGGCATGTGCTTGTAAGGAAAGGAGTAAACCTTTCTATATAACAAGCAACCTCACTGTATTTTTAGGACCAAGCCAAGCTACACCTGGTTTAGTTTTTGAACAGATTTTAGTTTATGTGGTTATGGTTTATGACACTATTTTAATTGGTGGTTGCAGGCTTTAGATTATTGCCATTCACAAGGTATTATGCACCGAGATGTGAAGCCTCACAATGTTATGATAGATCATGAACTTCGAAAACTCCGGTTAATAGACTGGGGCCTTGCTGAATTCTACCATCCTGGCAAGGAGTATAATGTCCGTGTTGCTTCAAGGTAGGTGCATACAGTTCTCCATTACTTTCTTGCTATTTGGTTCTTACTGGTACTAATTAAAAACAGATATTGGCCTTTATATGTTTTGTGGACTTTTGGGGAATTGGTAAATATCCTGAATCAAAATATTCTGGGTGCATAGTTTGCTTAGTATTTGTGTGATGACTTGTTGAGGCAATATATAGGGACATGATTTAAGTTTATGTAAATTTACCCTTTGCATAGATATTGAATTGAGCCAGAAGTATATATCATATCTACATTATACATGATCTATTGACTTATTGGATTTACAGGATGATTTCTGTAGTAAAAATATTATTTATGCTGATGATACAGCTAACATAAGCAATATTTTCCCCCATTGCATCCCCTCCTGTGTTCTATCTCAACATTTTTGCCGATATGTCCATTTCACTCGAATTCAGGTACTTCAAGGGTCCTGAGCTTCTTGTTGACTTGCAAGATTATGATTACTCTTTGGATATGTGGAGTCTTGGCTGCATGTTTGCTGGAATGGTATTACCATCATGATAATACAACTTGATATTGTCCATAACTTCACTTCTTTGCTTCGCATTATTTTTCAGAATTGATGGTGATTTGTTAATAATGTATTGTTGACTGCAGATATTTCGCAAGGAACCATTTTTCTATGGCCATGACAACCATGATCAACTTGTTAAGATTGCAAAGGTGATCACTCAGTTTGTTTCTCGTGTTTCTCTGAAAAGATCATTCAAGAAAAGGGTTGCATTTCATAGTTAGTTTGTACTGCATACTATATTCTGGATTCTTTGATGGCGTTGGATGTTTCTCAAGTTTGCCATGTGATGCAGTTGAAGGCATCACCTTCCTGTGTTAGTATTACTTCCAGTAGCAGTCAGGACTCAGGAGCCTTGTACACTGGTCAAATTTTTAGTTAACAGTTGATATTTTAATTCATGCTTGCATGTTAACTACTGACTTCTTTCTAGTCTGTTTAGTCCTATTCTGCCAGATGTTCTAGTTTAGTGCTAGTGGATATTCGGTAAAGCATCAGTACTCATTCTGGTCTCTTCATTCTATTATCAGGTACTTGGAACAGATGGGCTGAATGCATATTTGAACAAGTACCGTATTGAGCTTGACCCGCAGCTCGAAGCCCTTGTGGGAAGGTAGATCCACTCTCACCATTTCTTTGATGCAAGTCCTCTAGTTTTACATGAATTACAGTTTTTTAGAGCTGTTGTATATTCAGGCACAGCAGGAAACCTTGGTCAAAGTTTATTAATGCAGACAACCAACATCTAGTATCTCCTGAGGTCTGTTAATGTAACATCACATGTATTCCAAATATGCCTATCTAGCATTAGCCTGTTTGTGATTTCTCCACAAGACTCCTTTTTCTATTTTTAGGCCATAGATTTCCTGGATAAGCTTCTGCGTTATGATCACCAGGACAGACTCACTGCACGCGAAGCTATGGTAAGTCTCATACTTGTTCAGTGCCAGCTTCTATCGTGGCTACTTGGTGTTTGACTTGTTCAATGTTCACTGACTTTTCAGTCACCTTGCTGAATATCCATAGCTGTGCAAATACAACTGTTTGCTTGTCTCCAGTTCTCATGGTTACATGATAATTTTAGTTTCTGATCTAGATTGATTAATGTGCATGTTGAAAGGTTGTATGTAACCTAATGTTTCGTGATGTAATGGAATGTTTTCTTGTCTAATTTTTTAGGCTTGAAATATTTGCAGGCACACCCATACTTCCTCCAAGTGAGAGCTGCAGAGAACAGCAGGACACGGGCGCAATAGGCAAGATCAAGATTGCTGCTAGCTGTTGATCAGGAGCGCTCATGATGGAGCTGCGCTCCATTAGTGGCTGGTCCAGTGACATGCAACAAGACTCGGAAATGATTGGGTCAGCTGGCGAAGACAATTCTGGAAGATCTTGTAGCATGTGCTGAATGCATGATTGATCGCAACACATTATTCATGTAACGTGTTTGGTATAAGTGGTTTTTCTATTGGCTGATTGTACTATTGTAAAGAATATCCTTGCTTTGGATTCAGGTTCTTGGGTCCTTGCCTTTTCTTATCAGATTGGGAGAGGTTCATTAAAAAAATGTCGTGTTTAGTCTGGGTGTCTTTTGATTAGTTCTTTCAAGGTAAATGATTCATAAAATCTATTCTATCCTTCTAACTAAGCTAGTTATATTCAGAGCTGCGTGTTATAAGATCAGCCTGCCTCTCTGAGCTAACCTTCGACAAAACTAATACAGCTATCGTATCTATACTATAACCTCCTGCCATGGGTTCCGTACCCTCTTCTATATTGAACTTTCAGGATTTGCTAATCTCTATAGCCGAATGCCCTAAAACCTTTTTTTTTTTTTTGGAAATTTGAGGGACTGCTGCTGCGAAAGATTTTGACATCCTCAAATCTACCAAATGCATTGACTTTACATGAATCCTCGTCCTTTTCCCTCCCTCTACTCCGGAGAAATTTCCTCTCACATCGGATGCCGGGTTTCCAAAATTGCCGGTTAACCATGGCAAACCGCACCTCCGCGGGGCCCGGTTTGGTAAACCGGCGGTTTAAGGTTCAGAGGTTTGGTTAAAATTCGTTCAAATAAATTTTAAATGTAAAATACACATAAAATTCCTAAAAATACTATTAATCATCTAAGTATTTTGGCTTAAACAAAATTTTAAAATTCAAAATTTTAATGTATGTTTTAAAGAACTTTAGCCATTTTCAACAATTTCACCTTTTTTCCTCACAAACCGCGGTTAACCACGGAAAACCACGGCTAACCGCGAACAAAATGGGGAACCGTGGTTTTGCATTTAGGATGAAAACCATAGCTAACCGCGGTTAACCGCCTCCGCACAGTAGACGGTTCAAAGGTGCTCCGCGGTTTTGTAAACCCTGATCGAATGCGTGGATTCTTTGATGGCGTTTGATGTTACTCAAGTTTGCCATGTGATGCAGTTGAAGGCATCACCTTCCTGTGTTAGTATTACTTCCAGTAGCAGTCAGGACTCAGGAGCAACAATTCTAAAATTCATTTTTGCTGGAACCTTGTACACTGGTCAAATTTTTATTTAACAGTTGATATTTTAATTCATGCTTGCATGTTAACTACTGACTTCTTTCTAGTCTGTTTAGTCCTATTCTGCCAGATGTCCTAGTTTAGTGCTAGCGGATATTCGGTAAAGCATCAGTACTCATTCTGGTCTCTTCATTCTATTATCAGGTACTCGGAACAGATGGGCTGAATGCATATTTGAACAAGTACCGTATTGAGCTTGACCCACAGCTTGAAGCCCTTGTAGGAAGGTAGATCCCCGCTCACCATTTCTTTGATGTAAGTCCTCTAGTTTTACATGAATTACAGTTTTTTAGAGCTGTTGTATATTCAGGCACAGCAGGAAACCTTGGTCAAAGTTTATTAATGCAGACAACCAACATCTAGTATCTCCTGAGGTCTGTTAATGTAACATCACATGTATTCCAAAAATGCCTATCTGGCATTAGCCTGTTTGTGATTTCTCCACAAGACTCCTTTTTCTATTTTTAGGCCATAGATTTCCTGGATAAGCTTCTGCGCTATGATCACCAGGACAGACTCACTGCACGCGAAGCTATGGTAAGTCTCATACTTGTTCAGTGCCAACTTCTATCGTGGCAACTTGGTGTTTGACTTGTTCAATGTTCACTGACTTTTCAGTCACTCTGCTGAATATCCATAGCTGTGCAAATACAACTGTTTACTTGTCTCCAGTTCTCATGGTTACATGATAATTTTAGTTTCTGATCTTGATTGATTTATGTGCATGTTGAAAGGTTGTATGTAACCCAATGTTTCATGATGTAATGGAATGCCTTCTTGTCTAATTTTTGTGGCTTGAAATATTTGCAGGCACACCCATACTTCCTCCAAGTGAGAGCTGCAGAGAACAGCAGGACACGGGCGCAATAGGCAAGATCAAGATTGCTGCTAGCTGTTGATCAGGAGCGCTCTTGATGGAGCTGCGCTCCATTAGTGGCTGGTCCTGTGACATGCAACAAGACTCGGAAATGTTCAGCTGGCGAAGACAATTCGGGAAGATCTTGTAGCATGTGCTTAACGGCTTGGGGTAGAACTGTGTTTTGCTCGGGTTGGTTGTGTGTCTGAATGCATGATTGATCGCAACACATTATTCATGTAACGTGTTTGGTATAAATGGTTTTTCTATTGGCTGATTGTATTATTGTAAAGAATATCCTTGCTTGGATTCAGGTTCTTGGGTCCTTGCTTTTCTTATCAGATTGGGAGAAGTTCATTAAAAAAATGTCGTGTTTAGTCTGGGTGTCTTTTGATTAATTCTATCAAGGTAAATGATTCATACAATCAATTCTATCCTTCTAACTAAGCTAGTTATATTCAGAGCTAGTTATATTCAGAGCTGCGTATTATAAGGCTATCTCCAACAGGAACCCCTAAATTTGATCCCCTATAGCCTCATATACAAATTTCCTTAAAAAAATATCTCCCTATATTTCTCCTACCTCCAACAGCGTTCCCTATATGGAGAATTGTATAGGGGGAGGAGAGAAAACCCCTATATATAAGAGGATGGAGAGAAAAATTCTATTTTAGGGAACGGAATAGGGAATGTTGTTGAAGCACATAGGGGAAGAATCCGTCCCCTATTTTAGGGTAGAGGGTGCTATCTCCAACAGGAACCTCTAAATTTGATCTCCTATAGCCTCATATACAGGTTCCCTTAAAAAAAAATATATTCCTATATTTCTCCTATCTCCAACAGCGTTTCCTATATGAAGAATTGTATAGGGGAGAAGAGAGAACCCCTATATATAAGGGAATGAAGAGAAAAACTCTATTTTAGGAAATGAGATAGAGAATGCTGTTGAAGCATATAGGGAAGAATCCGTCCCCTATTTTAAGGTAGAGGATGCTTTAGGGGAGCCTGTTGGAGACAGCCTAAGATCAGCCTGCCTCTTCGACCTAACCTTCGACAAAACTAATACAGCTATCGTATTCGTATCTATAACCTCCTGCCATGGGTTCCGTACCCTCTTCTATATATTTTTTTTTAGAAGAAGATAACAAACCATTCATTACCAATGCTTCACCCATACAAGAAGACCCTTTTGAACAAAGAAAATTACATCAAAGTCCCTCAAGGATCTAAACACAAACTCAGCACAAAAGCTCTCCTCTCTCCTCAATCCGGCCACTAGAACGAACTACAGCGAAGACCGAAGCATCCTCCGATTTAGGTCCAACAACCACCTCCAGATTTGATTGAGAAGAAGGTCAAAACCAGTAATAGTCAACGAAGAACACACTTCTGTCGTGGCATGGAAGAGGAAGCGAAAAACGAAGGAACACCACCGCCAGTAACCGTAGCCATCCCCAGAGGCACGAACGTCAGAGTCTCCCACAGCCACATCCCTAACTCACCTTTTTCTCCAAAAGAACAACCTCCGCACCGCGGAGAAACCATGGTCCCATCACGCCGTCGAGCTCCCATCTCCGGCTGCAACAGCAAAGAAGAAGAGGCAGCGACGCAGGGTCTGAAGAGGGAACTTCCCGGGAAGGAGCATGCCGAGGACGCATCTGCCACCTCCGACGAAACCTCGCCGAAAACGAACCACCACGTCGCCGGCCATCTCCCCGGAAACCCCTTATTTCCACTCCCTAAACTACATCTACACCTACCTCTGTACAGGCCTCGACCCAAATCTGCTCCCTCCCCAACCCAGCGACGACCCGGAGGCCGGCGGCGGCAAAGAGGAAGGCCAGATCTGGATGAGGCGCTCGCCTCCACTGCCGCTCTTGTTTCCACCGCTACGGGATAAGGAGCTATCGCCTCGTCTCACCAGTAATACTCCTATCTGAACCGACGAGTCCCCTCTTCTATATTGAATTTTCAGGATTTGCTAATCTCTATAGCCGAATGTCCTAACCGCTAGTTAACCGCGGCAAACCGCATCTCTGCGGGCCCGGTTTGGTAAACCGGCGGTTTAGGGTTTAGAGGTTTAGTCAAAATTCGTTCAAATAAATTTTAAATGTAAAATACACATAAAATTCCTAAAAATACCATTAATCATTCTAAGCATTTTGGCTTAAACAAAATTTTAAAATTTTAAATTTTAATGTATGTTTTAAAGAATTTTAGCCATTTTCATCGATTTTCACCTTTTTTTTCCTCACAAACCGCGGTTAACCACGGAAAACCGCCGGTTAACCGTCAAAAACCGTGGCTAACCGCGAACAAAACCAGGGAACTGTGGTTTTGCAATTAAGATGAAAACCGACTGAAAACCATGGCTAACCACGGTTAACAGCCTCCGTGCAGTAGACGGGTCGGAGGTGCTCCGTGGTTTTGTAAACCTGATCGGATGCATAAAAGGGTAACGGATAGAAAGAATTGCACAGCAACCAAGACCCAACTAGGACACGGGAAACATATCTCAAAAGATTGGATTTGCAATGAACATAATGACAGAAGACACTTAACACAGGCAGCAAATCCACAGACGTAATATTGAAGCACAACAGGCTGATACTGATAGTGAAAGAGTACATATCATAGCAGGGTGCACACAACCAAAGCAGCCGGAGCAAAGTTCACTTCAGACCCATACATAGGGCAACCGGTCATTGCATACATGGTAATATTAGTGGATTACGACAGCTTTTCTCTTTTCTGATCGAGCAGATATCACCACCATTATTTCAGGTGAGGGAAGCACTGGACGAGGTCGTTCTTCGGATGCTTCGCCTCAGCATGCTCTTTGCACTTTGTTTCTGAGGTGGTGCAGATGAAAGTCTGCATGCATATCTTGCACTGCATTTAGACACAAGCACTGTTCAGATGAGATGGCAAACTAACAATGAAATTTTTGATAATATTCTGTGGGTTAAAATAAGATATTCCCAAAAGAATGTACAGATATTCACAAGGTCAAGCATATTTATCAAAGAAATTAGTGAACTAGATTTCAAATTGCACATCAACAACCACATCAGATTTTACAAACTAGCTGGCAACAAAAATGTGGCCAAGATCATTCTGCCAGCAGAGTGCTGATTTCACATTGCACTGCTTGCATTGCATCTATGACTAGATATCAACAAAATGTTACCAAAATTATTCTGGATGCTGACTTCACATTGCAGCACTTCCATTTGCGGCTACCGACAATGTTATGGTGCTAGTGTGCCACCACTATCACGATATCATCACTAATCATGTTATAGAGGTTATAGTGTCGAACACATCAGTTATGCCATAAACAGGATTACTTCACTGCAAGTTGCCTGATGACACTAAGTGCCAAGTCCATTAATCTGGTGAGTGGTGAGCACACATCGAGTTCATCACAACTATGGAATTACAGCACAAAATCACAAGCTTTCAGCTATTGCGTAATTATACCAGTGAGTACCCAATAGGCTAAAATCGATTACAGCTTTGAAGTTCATTTGAGTCAGAAGACTGACGAATAGAACATGCAGCTAGAAAAACATGGATTGACTGTATACTTCCATAACCAAGCAATGCAAAACGCCTAAATCAAGACACACTATTAAGCCATCTTGTGTTTTCTTAACACCACGACACTTCCCTAGCCATAATGTAGCAACTAGCAACACACAAGTGCACAGTTTGCAAGCAACCATAACCTTCCTTCACCCTTTTTTTTAAAAACAAAATCTTCCTTCAACATGGGCAAACGAAGTTCTACGGGAAAAACTCTCTAATACTCATGAGATTTTGAAAACCGCCGGATCTGTGCGAAAAGAACGGTTTTTTAGCATGATTTCACAATCTAACAGGCTGCTAATACAAGAAACTAGGCATTCGAATCAAACAAACGGCATCCATCATATTTCCTCTCTCCCTGTACGCCCAATTCAGCGACTGGCCCTACATCCCACCGGTTGAGCAAGCAGCTGGAGGGAGGGGGTAGAGAAACCACGCACCTGGATGTTCATGGCCTTCTTGTTGGCCTCGAGCTGGCTCCCTGCAAGAATCAGACCAAATCAAGAACCGAGATTCGGTCGGAAGAGGCAGGGGAAAAAAAGGTAAGGTTAGGCAGCCTACCCTTGGAGGCCTTGTTCTTCTCGATGTTCCTCTCCCTCGCCATCTTGGATTTCTGGCCATTGCCGCCGCCCATGGTCGCTACCAAGAGGAAGAAGAAGAAGAAGACTCGAGTGGAGTTGTTGTTCCGGCGTCGCGTGGGAAGGCAAGGGAAGAAAGGAAAGAACTCTCGGTGCGGCGTTCAATGGAGAGAGAGAGAGCGAGAGGGAGGAGGTGTGGGACCCACAGCGCGGCGTGTGGGAGTGAGGGTGCAATCTGGGCCGTCCGTTTTGGTATCCGCGTCACACTGTCAACTGCCAACCAACCCAATCAAACCATCTACTAATGTCAAACCTGGTGGCCTCCCCGTGGAAAACAAATAATGGTGTTGGCTCTCTTCCTTTTAGCTTAATCGAATTAAAATATGCATGTCTAAGAATTTTTATAAGTTTTCACTAATTTAACGTGCGAATCCATGTGCATCCAATATTTTTAAAATATGAACCATACCAAACCAAGAACCAAGATTCGGTCGGAAGAGGGAGGGGGAAAGCTAAATCTATATTTTTATATAGATTATTCAATAAAATATTTTTATATATTTTTTAAAACTTTGTGGTTTTATTAAACATCTAAAAATATATCTTTTATATTTTTAGTCTTTTTTATCTCTTCCTAGAGATTCTTATTTTTGGTTCAACCAAAATTAAATTCAAAAGAACCGCGAAACAAAGAGTCTCAGATTCTCAATGGCCAAACATTACGGAATGAACTGCTTGCACAAACGCAGACGTATTCTCAAATTTTGTTAACAAGATATCTATAGTGCAGTACGGACCCTAGGTATTTAAAATTGATTATAACAAAACGTGTGCATAATGAGATGATCGATGCCACGCTCGGGGTTTCAGTTAATTAACAAATGAATGGGTTTACGTCAACTGATCGAGCACTGCAGCTTTGACCGAAAACAAGGGAAGCCAAGCATAATTAATAATGACGCTCCAGGGACACTACAACATGGCAATGAGTGGTAGATAAAAGCACAAGTGATTCGTTTCGTTACCACAGATTTTTTTTTTTAATGAAAGGCAGGAGGCCTGCCTGCGTTATATTAAAGATGGAGAAAAGTTACAAAAATTCAGGGGGGAAAAGCCCTCCCCCCAGGGGGGGCGATGGTACTCTCTAATTAATTACAAAATTGGCCCCTGCGGCCATTCAAAGCCGTAGGTCGTCGGTAAGGTTCTGGAGGAAGACGGGCCGAGGTCGTTCGGTCGAGCGGAAAATTTTGTTGTTCCGTTCCAGCCAAAGGTACCAAATGATCCCTGCACACACTGACAAAGCGCCGCTAGTGGTGGTTTTTGGAAGGGCATCCCACCACGCAGGGAGGCTGGAGGCACAATTCCAAACAGTTGGGTCAAGGATTGTGAAGCCCGTTTGTTGAGCTAGGCGTGTCCAGACGAAGGTGCTGAAATCGCATTGCAGGAAAAGGTGTTCGGGGGTCTCGAGGTTACGGAGACACAGCTGGCAGAAATATGCGTTTGGGCAGTGTCGTCGTTGGAGGAAGTCAGCCGTGGAGGCACGCTGCAACAACAGCAGCCAAAGGAAGAACCTGCATTTTGATGGTGCCCAAATTTTCCAGATGACCTCGGACGTCGGCAAGAGGCGGCGCCCTGCGAATTGGTGGCGGTAGGCAGATCTGACTGAGAAGGACCCGTCTTTGGTGAAACGCCAGATCCACTGATCAGGTTGGCCATCTGCAAGGGTTGTGCGAGACAGGCGATGAAGCAGAGAGATGAGCTCAGGGATCAATTGGGGGGAGATCCCACGACGCAGGTCCAAGAGCCAGTTGTTGTTAGAAAGGGCATCCTTCACTGTTCTGTTGCGCCGAGCAGAGGCGAGGAAGAGCCGTGGCGCCAGCGCTCTTGGGGTGAGACCATCTAGCCAGGGGTCTTCCCAAAAAGAGGCCGAAGACCCATCTTTCAGGAGAATCGACGCCCCTGCCCGGAGGAGGTCAGAGTCGGCGATGGGGGGGTGCTAGGTTTGCGGGAGGCGTAGGCCGCGCCTGTCTTGTTGTTCCAGAGCCAACGTAGACGGAGTGCTCTGGCAAAACGTTGGAGGTCTAAAACTCCGAGGCCCCCGAGGGCAAAGGGGCAACAAACTGTATCCCAATTCACTCGGCACTTTCCAGCGAGTACGGACGTGGTACCATTCCAAAGCCAGGCTCGCCTGATCTTGTCAATTTTCTTGAGCACCGATTTGGGGGGTCTGATGACTGAAAGGGTGTAGGCTGGGAGAGCCGAAAGAACAGATTTAAGAAGAGTTAGCCTACCTCCTTTGGACATGAGAGGACCTCGCCAGCCAGCCAGCCTGTTAGCGATTTTGTCAATGAGTGGTTGGAAGTGGACGTGCCGAAGGCGCTTAACGGAAAGCGGGAGGCCCAGGTACTTGATGGGAAAGGATGAGCGTGGAGCTGGCAGGTTGTGAAGGACAGTATCCAAGTC
>SPJY01025686.1:693529-728819 GCA_005191435.1 Raddia distichophylla | reverse complement strand
CACCTGTCCTTTCAATCACTATACAGCCTAGTTCAACCCAATCGTTCACAGAGAAACTTCTAATTGTTAATGAATTTTCTGTTCCTTTTTTAATGAAGCATAAAAGCACCTATATGGTGGAGGCACTATAAACTCACAAAGTGCTATATATAAATAAAACCCAACTCATACTTTATTGAAATGGCGATACACAGATGAAGGGAAGAGTTTTATAATTAATCCCAGCAAATGCAATGCTTTCTCCTGCACAGGTAGACAACATTATATATAGCTAAATGACAGGTTCACATAAGAAAGCTTTTTCGTGAAGAGCAAAGAAGTCCGTACTGCAACAGGACCATTTTCATCCAATAGCTGCAGTGATGGTTGAACAACTTTTTGGGCAAAGGAAGTTGCTTCATCCTTCAAGCTTGAAAATTTTGCCAATCTGAGAAAAAGAAAAGGATAATTTTAGCTATGAATATCATAAATATTTAGATTGGGTACATGAAACTTATGTGTAGAATCATCTCAAAAAGGATTTCCATAATGTTATAACTTTGTGGTTTTATTAAACATCTAAAAATATATCTTTTATATTTTTAGTCTTTTTTATCTCTTTCTAGAGATTCTTATTTTTGGCTCAACCAAAATTAAATTCAAATAAACCGTGAATCAAAGAGTCTCAATGGTCAAACATTACGGAATGAACTGCTCGCACAAACGCAGACGTATGCTCAAATTTTGTTAACAAGATATCTATAGTGCAGTACGGACCCTAGGTATTTAAAATTGATTATAACAAAACGTGTGCATAATGAGATGATCGATGCCACGCTCGGGGTTTCAGTTAATTAACAAATGAATGGGTTTACGTCAACTGATCGAGCACTGCAGCTTTGACCGAAAACAAGGGAAGCCAAGCATAATTAATTAATGATTAATCTGACGCTCCAGGGACACTACAACATGGCAACGAGTGGTAGATAAAAGCACAAGTGATTCGTTTCTTCACCGCAGGTTTTGATTACGAACATGTGTAGCAGTGTCAACTGACAAGTACTTAGGCTCTAGCTAGTCCCCAGATATTAGTCCTTGTTAATTAGATGGAGACTCATCAGATGGTCATGATGCAACATGTACTAAGTCCTTCCTTGAGAACGGTTAAGGATATATCGTATATATCTAGACCACTAGAGATTCAAGTCTATAGAGCTAATCATAATCAATGTATTTATACACAGCAAAGCATATTGTACAAGTCCCTCTCTTCTTTCCCTAATAATCTCTCCAATGGTAGCATGATAAAGAAAGCAACATCGTCTTCGCCTGCTCAAACTCAATGCTTCAGATCCTCCTCGTTCACCTTAAGTTTGAAGGAGGGTGTTAAGGATGCATATCTAGGTCCAAGTCTTCTAGAGTCTGAGTGGTACCGTCCTTATCCACCCGACTTGGTCTATCCCCTATCGGGTGGTCTTTTAGTCCCGCCGTGTGGATACCCGGGGTCTATGTTATCCACAGGAAGTCTCTCTCTTCTTCCACTAATCATCTCTCCAAAAGTATAGGAAAAAGTGGCACTGAATCTTCTGAAACTTCCAAGTGGATACAAGCACCTAAGGCTTCGTGGCCACAAGATTTGCCTCGCTCTATTATGGAAGTAGCATTGTACTATATTAATTTTGATGCATGCCAAAAATTTCGAAAAAGTCAAGATGCGGATGCCGTAACGATTTGCTTTGAGAGCTGGTTGGTGGTGATAAGTGGCACCAAAGACTGATGCTTTGCTTGATTGCTTGGATTGAGCTGCGTTAAGCATCAGCTTCCAGTCAAAATTTCCCCTTCGTCAGTATTCAGTCATTGTTTTCAAGACTAGGAGATGGAGACGTGCTGCATCGCAGAATCTCAAAAAAAAAAAAAACTGCATGTTGTGTGCAGTTTTCCCCCCTTAAATTATCTACCATCTTTTTAAATGATTTCACTTTCAGGCATTATTCTTTAAGACCTCGAAGTAACAAGATAAACATTCTTTTTCTTAGCACGGTCTGTCATGGCATATACGGGCTATACGACCGCACAGGCCTCCAAACATATATAGCCTCCAGGCATAATATAATATGTTTTTTTTGTCCATCTCTTAAAGCCCAAATAAACTGTTAAAATTGGATGTAACTTCTTACCATTTGTAATTTTATTTTACTTTTGTGCCATTTTGAATCCTATTTAACTTTTTGTATCTCTTATAATATTGTGTTCGTAGTCGATTTTTTTTAAAAGATTTTATCATAATTTCGCACCGGGGCCTTAAAATGGTAGGACCAACCTTGTTTTTTTAGGAAAATCAGGGTAAACATTTTCAAACCCAAACTCAACTGCCAGCCTTGTGTTTCCAAAGATACTACTAGTTAAAAGCGACAAAAACTTAGTTTAAACAGCTAGCCAGATAATTACATCACCACATAACACCGCGCTGCTGATTGCTGAATACTACTGTTTACCACCGATGCTTGGTTCTGATTACTGAATACTAGTGTTTACAAGCCAGAACTGACCTGCCTCCATTTTCATTAATTTGGCTCGTGCATCGTCCAAGGAGTGCAATATCTTGAGAACTTTGACTTGCAGCTCGCGTCACAAAAGATGAGCTCATGTTTGTAGCGATGTATGACCAATTGACAAGGCAGAGCTCTGTCGGTGTCATGGAAACCGGGGCCATGAATGCACGTTCATCTTCAGTCCAAGTAATCCCGGGCTGGTAGCACGTAGCAGAATCAGAGATCTCCAAGTTGTGGTAAAAGTCGTCCATTAGCTCCAGGGCTCTTGCGTGTAATTGCACACTGGTTGCAAGCAATCACGTCCGGCACACGGAAATCTTCTCTTCTGAACTTCGATACAGATACAGTTTTTGAAATACGATATTGATCATAAGTTACTGAAACAGCTCAACTACAAGACCAAAATAAAACCGATACCATGGAGTACCTTTTAATATGAATTTAGTCTAACCGTTAATTCGAAATATTGAGATGGCCAAATGTCACAAGTTTGACCCTAGGTAGCCGAGCCGAAAACACAAACTTTTCAGTGAACCTGCGGACTAGTGGACTATTGGGCAGCTACCCCAACTGATACGGCGTCTACGCTCACTTAGTCACTTTTTGACTCTTTCGGTGGTTAATTGGGGGAAAGCAACGTTTGAAGCGATTTGCATTAGTGTAACATGCTTCTTCTTAGAGCTAACCTTATTTGTTGATCGTCTCATTTGTTGATAAGCTAAATTTGAGTTTTTTTAAGCGTGGTGAAACGTCTAACCTATTTTGCTTAGCTTGTTTTTAAGCATGGCTTTGAGAATTTTTTTTTTAAAAAAAACACCAAAACATTTGGATTTTAAAAGATAGAGATAACAAAGGCTTTGTACATTTCAGTTTAGCGTAGCGTAGCATTTCACTGTAGCAAAATTTGAGTATTTAAAAAGAGGTTTAGATGTTGTAAACAATAATTAAAAAATAGTTTTAGAATCTTTAATAGAATTACTAAAAACCTGAGAAAAACATTACAAATTAATGCACTAAATAGGCTATATAAAAAAGATAAATTTTGCTACAGTGGAACGCTAAGCTGAAACATACAAGGCCAAAAGAAGCTATAGATAATACCCTGTTCTAAGTGTATACATGGTCTCCATTGACGGCAAAGGATAGTGTAAGCTGTTCATTGATAGACTTGGATCCACACTTGGATCCACACTTGTTCTGAGTTTTGACAAAATGGGTTAAGCAGCACGAGTGACACTTGCCAAAGTCCAAAAGCAGCACGAGTGACACTTGGCACCGTCTCACATGTCACATGAGTAATTTGACACCTTCAGTTTCTCTTTACCTTTCTACCTTTATGCCCCAAATTGAACGACGCCTTTTTATTGTACATGCTCTTCTAAGCTGTTTATGAGCTGTCTTTCTTATCCTCTATGATCTAGTATCCAGATGGCTGGGGTTAGACGTTTAGTTGATAGAATTAAGATTTCTGACAAGCATTTGTTCCGTACTGTTTGATGGTTTCTTACGCACATACGTACGTTTCATTTTTTGAAAAAACTGTAACGTAAATATGCTTATGCCACCTCTCATCGCTAATTCGAAGTAAATGGTAATGGCTATTCTCGAGGAGTCCGAACCTCTCAGGTTAGACCGTTTGACTAATCTAAATCGTTGATCTTTATAGAGGGTAAAATGATTGAGAATTCATGGATATCTTGAATCGAAGATTGATATTTTTCAAATTTTGAATTTAATTTTTTTAGTTTATTTTAAAATTTAATTTCTACCTTTTGAATTTGGATTTTGTATTGATGCATTGAAAACTTTAAATTGAAGGGGAGACTGACATCCTAGACTTAGTGCATTTTCTATTTATTAAGAGCCTTGAGGTTTCGGGGGATTCCGTGGTAGTCTCTGACTCCCTCCAATTCTCGGCATGTTTCGCTCAGCACTAAAAGCTCATTGTATTCGCTCCACTCTTGCCATGTGGGTTGGGCGGCATGAGGCGGCGGGACGAAAGGGGGCAGGGCGACGAGGCACTGACCGTTGGTGGTGGTGGAGACAGCGGGGGTAGCTGGCAAGGCGTGCCGAACAGGAGGTGGAGAGGGGAAGAAGAAAAAGAGGGCGGGTTGCTGACATGGTGGAAGACGGGGCGGCCTTTGCCGCGACACAATTTCGTCGCGACAGGACCCGTTTCCTAGTCCAACTATTCACGAAAAATCTTTAACGTTATACTCTCCAAGCTAATTAAGCTGTGCTATTTCAAAAAGTTAAATGCTTTTCTCCAAAATTCCACTCGAACCTTCCGAGCAAATCGGGTGATTCGGCCGACCACTGGGCTTCAATTTCTCATTGCTCTAGAATCTACAAGTCGAGGATTTCAGAAAGAAAAGAAATTAGCAAGTTCACTGAAGCATGAAAAGCACCATGCAAATGGGCATCGTACAAGTAAAAAGTCAAATCATCTTATCCCATACGGCCATATGCTCATGCTCATCAGATCATGCTCATGCACTCTCACTCACGGTCACGGGCACGCGCTTCGCCTTCCCTTTCTCCTCCAACAATTACAAATACCTCGCCGGTAGCCGCATCCGCATCCGCATTCATCCATCTCGCTCATTCGCCAAAGAACCACCTCACGCAGCGATCAACAAATTAACACGTACGTCTCCTAGCTAGATCTCGACCGGGGCCGCATATATGGCGTGGAGGTCGGCGGCGAGGTGGTGCGGCGGGTGGCCGGCGGCGCAGGGCGACGTGCTGACGTGGGAGGCGGAGCTGAGGGCGCACGCCGCCGGCGAGTTCTCCATGGCGGCGGCGCAGGCGAACAAGGTCATGGAGGACCAGGGGCAGGTGCTGGTGTTGCCGGAGGCCACGCTCGTCGGCGTCTACGACGGCCATGGCGGCCCCGACGCCTCCCGCTTCCTCCGCTCCCGCCTCTTCCCCCTCATCCACGGTACGTGTGCAAACGATTCATCTCGTTCCTCCATGATCTCGTAATCTGATCATTCTGATCGGAAAAATGGCGTCTTGAATGTTTCTTGGCGGCAAAACAGGGCTCGCGTCGGAGCACGGCTGTGCGGTCACCGCCGACGTGATCCGGAAGGCGTTCCTGGCGGCCGACGACGAGTACCTCCAGATGGTCCGGTGGTCGCTGTCCGAGATGCCCGGCGCGGCCGCAGCTGGCTCCTGCTGCCTCGTGGGCGCCATCACCGGCGACACTATCTACGTTGCCAACGCCGGCGACTCCCGCGCCGTCCTCGGCCGCTGCGCGGCCGGAGGCGGCGCCGTCGTCGCCCAGCGGCTCTCCGCGGAGCACAACGTGGCCTCCGTCGAGGTCCGGAGGGAGCTCGCGGCGCTGCACCCCGACGACGAGCAGGTCGTCGTGCACGCACGGGGAGCCTGGAGAGTGAAGGGGGTCATCCAGGTGGCGCGCTCCATCGGCGACGTGTACCTCAAGTCGCCGGAGTTGAGGCAGGACCCGGTGTTCCGGCGGCTGTGCAAACCCGCCGTCGAGCTGAAGCGTGCAGTCATCAGCGCCGACCCCTCCATCCATGCCCACAAGCTCAAGCCGGCGAGCGACCAGTTCGTCATCTTCGCCTCCGACGGGCTCTGGGACCACCTCACCGACGACGCCGCTGTGCAGCTCGTCTCCAAGAGCCCCAGAAGAGTAAGCTCCGGCCATGAGAGACCATTTCAGCTGAGATCGAGCTCGAGAAGAAGAGTAAACTGTGTGATGTGCGCAGGGCATAGCGGCGAGGCTGGTGCAGGCGGCGCTGAAGGAGGCAGCGAGGAAGCGGGAGATGCGGCGCGGCGACCTGAGGAGGATCGAGCGAGGCGTCAGGCGCCACTTCCACGACGACATCACCGTCGTCGTCGTCTACCTCGACGACGACGGCCGCCGCGCGCGCCGGCGCACCAAGGTGGTGGACTCCAGCTGCAGCAGCTGCAGCAACACGCCGCTGGACGTCTCCGACTACAGCTCCGGCGTGTGCCCGGAGCCTCTGCAGACTTACTCAAACTTCAGTGCAACATGAGATTGGAAAGTGAGATGTACAGAGGGATATCAAAGTTCAGTTCAGTTATCACTTATCAGCAGCAGTGCTCCTGCTAATTAAGTATAGTAGCTATTTTTTTATAAAAAAAAATGGGTACACCATGAGATTGACATGTATAGAGATATCGTGTACTCTTAGTTTTTTTTTAAAATAAAATGTTGGACGGTTCCATTCAGATGTCAGCACTACTCCGTGTCAAGAAAAGCAATTTGACTTCAGAAGCTGGAGGTTGTAGCCGTTCAGAGTTCAGAAAGGTTCAGATAAGTTCAGATGTGGAGGCACTGTAGTCAATTCGGCAAAATTCAGTAATCACATTGAGTTTCTATGATCTCAAAAGTTGTTACTTCATGTTAATCCAATGTAAACGAGATTTGGTAAGGCATGACTGATCATTGCCGTAAATCACCCTGATGACTGATCATTGCCATGTTCGGTTTCACGAGTACATTTTAGCCTTTGGGCCACATTACGTCGGTTGGGCTACGCGGGCTTCACACAGTCATTCAGTGGTAGGAAGACATGATTTTTTATTAATCACCCACGCGTCTGGTTGTTTTTATTAATCACCCGACAGCCGAGGGGCATGAATCTAGTTGTTTGAAAGTTCAAAATGGCACCCTGTTGTTGATAATATATTTAAAAGGAAATATATCTTTCATAAAAATTCTAGTTATCACTTATGCAAAAGAAGTTGTAGGTTACATCATATGCAAAGCAGGTGGAAAATAAAATCGGCATGTTAAAAGCACGGTTCAAGAAAATAGGAATTAATCGGATTACTTGGAATTATCGAGAATTAATCGATAGACATTAGTCAATAGATTTTTAACATTTTAGCAATTTTTACGTTGCTAAACTTAAATTTCCTTTCTTTCTGTTGTCGAAATACCCACTCGGATTTCATTGTTTTTACGAGCCATCCTACCCATGTCAAGCTCACACAGCACATCCTCTCCTTAATAGTATTTTCTACCTGCCTTTGTTCATATTTCGTACACAACCACCTCTATCTCCCCAGTGGAGTAGGGAGCAAAGCGAAGCGGCGAGCAAAGTACAAAGTAAGGATGGGGAAGAGGGTGGTGGTTATCTTTGGTGGAGCAGAAAGCAGAGGAAGGCGAGACAACAAGCACGAGGGCCTGTTTTCTATGACTGTGAGGCATAGGGTACTGGCCGTCCGATGCTACACTTTAAAACACATGACGCATGGAAAACACCATGGGACAATAAATTGTCCAAAAATGTCTCCTGGCGGTATAATTAACGTGATATATGATATTAACCCCGATGCTTAATTGATACCCTCCATACTCTACTTGATATCTCTGACACCCGATAGTTGACCCAATATCTCAGGCACGATGTCCCGATACTCAAACTGATACACAACATTTTCCCCTTGATATCATGACCCTTTTTAGTTACAGCATGGCACACTATAGTACACCATAAAACACCTATACACACTCTGGTATACCACGATAAATCAAGACACACTCATGAGTCATGACACACTTTGATACACCATGACACACTACGACATAGCTAATTCACTAACACCATGACACACTTATGACACACCATGGAACACACTACGACACACACCACGACACACAAGACATATAACACACACGACAACACATTCGGAGTATCATCGAGGTAAGTCGGTGTATTATTATGGTGTAACAAAATTTGAAGGCCCGTACATACGACGCGTCTACGAGCGTGGATGCAAACCATGCAAAGAGCATGCAAATATATACGGAGTCTGACGAATATATAGGAGCATCGCAAAGGAGCCTACCATCTCCAACAGCACCCTTTCAAAGAAATTTACGAAAAAAACGGAGAGAATCTCGTTCGTAATAACTTCGTATAGCATACATTATACGAAGTTATATATGGTATGTTGTCAAGTATTGCGGAGCACGTGGAGTATCATCGAGTTAAGTCGGTGTATTATTGTGGTGTAACAAAATTTGAAGGCACACACGTACGACGCGTCTACGAGTGTGGATGCAAACCATGCAAAGGAGCATGCAAATATATACGGAGTTTGATGAATATATAGGAGCATCGCGGGAGGGAGCTATATATTAGTTTCAATTAGTTTCAGTTTTAGCCTTAATTTGCTGCAAAAGCAGAATGACCAAAACAACTTATATATGATGCTTGTCATCGGTTTGTAAACTGTGATGGAAAAAATTACCGCAATAATATGGTTGGAGGTGTATCAACGAAATTTATGTTATGCCCGAGCTTCCTTGATTCAGGACAAGATGATATATGGCATCACATTGTTCAACTACTGTATGACAGCTTATGGACACATTGATAATAATGGATCGATGGTCGTGTGCATTAACCGCGCGACGGCGCATAAGACGAATAACTTTATTCCATTGTTTTGAGAAGAAGAGAATGTTTTTAAACCCGTCAATCTACCATTTTAACTTTTGTCTCGCTCGTCGAGCAAAGACTGTCGGCCGGGGGCAGTATCATGGCATCCTTGCACCTCAAGCAAGGCAACACATGCACTGATCGATCCATCGCTGAGCCAGTGAGCTTCTTCCATACCAAAGTGAGCTAGCGAGAGCACACACGGCCGATGATGAAAGCTGAGCTAGCCAGCAGCATCAGTGCCTTTCTTCAAGGCCAAACCAATTAAAGCTATATATGGCCGTCTTCGTCATGTGAATAATTAGCAGCTACATGTGCGTGTCTTTGTGTGGTTAGCTAATTAATTGGATAGTCGACCCACCTTAATTAAGCCTTGCCTTCGGCATCCGGCAGTTCTGATTGCTATGTATTCCCCTATTTATAGTTTTTGAAATGCAATTTTGACGATCAATCACCACTGCATTTTTATTTGTAAAATCCGCAAAAAATATGATATTATAGAAGTGTTTTTCCGAGATGAATTTATATATTTGTTTTTTTGTTCAATCCAAATAATTTAAAAGATTTTTATGGATAAAGTTTTAAACATAAAGGGAGTTGCAACTAACCTCACTGTTAACACAGGTAGACAGGAGCTTCTTAACTGCTTACTTCTCAGCTTTGTTCACGTGTGAAAGTATGGGATTCCAGAAGCTTGGCAAAAGAAGATCATTCCTTCCAAAAAAAAAAAAGATCGAGTACTATAACTATTCCCTTGAATTCTTTTGAAAGTGCTGTGGAATACAACGATTCGATCATGCGTCTATAACACGCCCCTAAAACTAGACCTGAATTTTTAGTATCTCCGTGAAAATTTGAACTCAGATAGGGGTTTCACAACCAACTAACCAAACACCTTACCACCTGTTCTAAGACCATCTCCAACCATATTCCCTTCATTTCATTCCCTTCCCCATTCCCTTCCCCACATTCATTCCCTTCATTTCCTACCATCTCCAACAGCACCCTTTCAAAGAAATTTACGAAAAAAACGGAGAGAATCTCGTTCTAAAGGGAATGTAGGAAGAAATTTGTTCTGACGAGAATCGCGACGAGATTCTGTTGTACCATCAGAATTTCTTTGCGAAGGGAATTTGTTCATAGACACAGGATTCTGTTGTACCGTCAGAAGAAATTTCTTTCTGCATTCCTTTTAGAACGAGATTTTCTCTTCTTTTTTCGTAATTTTTTCGAAGGGATGTTGTTGGAGATGGTAGGAAATGAAGAAAATGAATGTGGGGAAAAGAACGGGGAAGAGAACGAAATGAAGGGAATATGGTTGGAGTTAGAAAGAAAAAATAAGCAACAACGGGCAAAGCACCCTGGTGACAAACAGAAGAAACGGAAATGCAAAAACCGTAAAAGAGAAGGGCCCGTTAGTTAAACCGCGGACACCCCCATTCCTCACACATCCATCCATCCTCGCCTCCACCTCTTGTTCGTTGCTTCGCCCCCACCCCGGCCGCCGGCGACCGATCGCCGCCGCCGCCGCCGCCGCCATGGGCACCGACCGCGCGGACCTCGCGCGCCTCTGCAGCGGGCGCAACTGGTCCAAGGCCATCCGGCTCCTCGACACGCTCCTCGCCCATTCCCCGCCCTCCATCCACGACCTCTGGTACTGCCCCCGATCCGCCCCGTGGCGTGGGATCTCTCGTCTCGTCTAGGGTTCTGCCCTCTCTGACCCCGAATTCGGCCTCCCCCTCGCAGCAACCGGGCCTTCTGCTACTCCCAGCTCGAGCTCCACAAGCACGTCGTCAAGGACTGCGACCGCGCGCTGCACCTCGACCCCCGCCTGCTCCAGGCCTACGTCCTCAAAGGAATTATTATTTATTTTTTAATAATTTGTTTTCTCATTAAAGTTACTTTAAGCATGAATTATTCTTTTTTACATATTTGCACTATTTTTTTTTGATAAAACGAATGATTAAAGGCATTTCCAAATGTCAACAGCGACAGATAAAAAGAACGAAGGAGAGTAACATATATAAATTGACAATTTTACAGATCAATTATAACAAATAAAAAACAAATATGACTAAAAATAAAAATCAACAATTCACATTTTTAAACTGACTATCTACTTATACTTAAATAATTCAACAATACATATGTAAGTAGACCATGCCCCTTGTTCTGACCAAGATGATAAATTTGAAAAAAATCCACTTTAGCTCTGGAACTATTGCCCAAGTTCAATTTTGCCCCCTCAATTTCAAAGCTGCCAATCAACCTCCACGTGCTATTCATACCGGACAAAACCTCTTGACCTAAGTCTATCTTTGTTGGTGATTGATAAACGGCCCACCTCGAGATGGGCCTTGGGCAGATTCCGTATCAGCCCACCGCGCGTACAGAAGGTTCAAAAGGCCACCCCTGGCCGTACTAAAGGAGGCGCCTAGCCCGCCAGGGTTTGCCCCGAGCTTCACCGGGTCAACCGCATTGTCCTGGGTTCCTGCCAGGGGCGTGGCGCACCTCTCGGGCTACCCTTAGCTCGGGAGAAGGCTCCGCAGACAGTCCGCCTGTTCGTGGACAGGTGGCGATAACTGTCGTGTCTCACTGCACTTTCTTCGGCCTTGACCGAAACGAACTGTGCCTCCCCGGGAACCCGCAGCCCGGGGAAGGGCACGCGGGCAGCCCGGTTTGTCGTTTGCCCTCTTTGGCAGGCAACGAACGGTTGTTACGCTACGCGATGCCCCCAGCGGCGGCGTAGGGCTGGCCCAGTCCAGTCAATACTATAGTATTAGGGATAAAGGGAAAGTGCTTTCTCCCTAAAGAGGTTTTCTCCCCTGTATCGGCATGTTAAGACAAACACGTGTCCAGTACTAACCCGACCAGCTTCTCCTTGCAGCCGACGAAGGCGTCTAGAATGAGGAGGCCTAGGAGCAATTGTGCCGCCGTACTGCAGCCTCTAAATTCTTCAACGATGCCGTCCGTCGCGTCCAGGAAGGAATCTGGCTAGAGGACAGCCGCCAGCGCACCCCTCCGGGTCGCCAGCCGGTCGATTCCCTTGTTGAGACCATGCGCAACCCGCTTCTGCGTAGCCAGCAGAAGGCACGCGCCATCGCGACGGTCATCCGCGACCTGGAGAAGGACCCCGTGGTTTCACCATGGTGGACCTGGCCCTGGCTATCGCTGAGGGCCTTGGTGTCATCACCTGTGGTATCGCCATGCATGAGAATCAAAACGGCGGTGGTCGCCCAGATTTGGCGCGGGAACGAGTCCGACCGCCGCGGCACTCAAAACCACTCCGGCCGCGACGGTGCTCAAAACCGCCCCGGCCATGACAGTGCCCAGAACCGTTCCAGCCGCAGCCGCAGCCGTTCACGCCAGACTCAAACGGCCTCCTCCGCCGGAGGTTCGTCACGTGCCCCGGGCGGAGTGTTTTCCCGCCTGGGCCCGCTTCGGGATGCCCCTTCCCTGAAGGCCGCACCGGGATGCCCCGCCTTCTCCCGCGCTCTCCGGGAAGCGTCTTGGCCGTCGAGGTTAAGCCCGGGCCAATTGAGAAGTTCAACGGGGGCAAGAATCCCGAAAAGTTCCTGTCCATCTACACCACCGCCGTCCGAGCTATGGGGGAAACGAGGCCGTCATGGTCAACTACTTCCCCACCGTGCTTGAAGGCATGGCCCGAATCTGGTTGTTCAACCAACGGCCTGGTTCTATTCGTAGCTGGTCCCAGCTGCAGGATGCCCTCTGCACGAGCTTCTAGGGGTGTTACGCCCACTCAGGGCGCCCCAGGATCTCAAGTTGGTGGTACAGCGGGACGACGAAAGTCTCTAGGACTTTGTGTGCCGGTTTGTCAGAGCCCGCAACACATCTCAGACGAGGCCATCATCGAGGCCTTCAAGGATGGCTTGAGGGATCGGCGCTATACCGAGGACCTCGAGCTCCACTCGGTCAATACTGCGAGTGAGCTCTTCCGCACCGCTGCCCTCTACGTCAATGCCTCCGAGGCAGTCAAGCGCAAGAGGGGCCGTGCGAAGAAAAAGACCAAGGTCGGCGACGGCCCGGGCAAGGCCGAGGCGGACAAGAAAAATAAGAAGCAGCTGGAACAACCCGCCAAGTTCATCGCCGCCGTTGAGCCTGACCAGCCCGAGCGCCTGCCACCACAACACCCCCTGCCAATGCGCTCGCCGCCACAGCGCCCGCCGCAGCAGCGCCAGCAGCGACCTCCCCCAGCCGGAGGAAGACCGCGCGGCAGCCAAGGGCCTCCTCAGGGCCGGCCTCCCCGCCCCGCCCAGTCTCTTCTACCGCCTACACCAGTGCCCCGGCCACTATCTGCGCAACTGCCGCACGTGGGCCCGCCAGTTGGAGGATTTCTACGCCGGCCGCGGTCCCATGCCCGAGCTGTCTGAGGGCGCGCCCGCAGCGCCTACTCCCCAGGGCGACCAGGACCAGGGCTTCCCTGTGGCTTGCGGCCACGTCGCCGTCATCTTTGGCGGCACGTTAGCCTACACCTCTCGCCGCGAGCTCAAGGCCGCGTCCCGTGAGGTCCTCCACATCTCCCGCGGCGAGCCTGCGACAGAGTCTCTGCCTTGGTCCAGCCAGGCCATCACCTTTTCGGTGATGGACTGTCCGGCCGGGCTATCCAAGCCGCAGCGCCTCCCGCTGGTACCCTGCCCCACCATCGGCAACACCCGGGTTGATCGCGTCCTCGTGGACAGCGGGAGGTCGCTGGACATCATTACGGCGCGCGTTTTGAGTCTCATGCAGGTCCCGCGCTCCAAGATCAAGGACATCACCGTCCCCTTCCACAGGATTGTCCCGGGATCGTCGCTTCGCCCCGTCGGGCAAAGCATTCCGTATGGGCTACTACTGGCCCACAGCGATGAGCGACGCAGAAACCTTGGTTAAGCGCTACGAAGTTTGCCAGTATCATGCGCGGATGACGCACCAATCCGCGTATGAGCTGCAAACAATTCCACTAGCGTGGCCGTTCGCGGTTTGGGGCATGGACCTCCTAGGACCGTTCCCCAAAGGTCTTGGTGGCAAAACGTACTTATTCGAAGCCATCGACACCTTCACCAAGTGGATTGAGGCCGAGCCGGTCTCCAACATCACTGCAATCGCCGCGGTGCGTTTCTTCCGAAGCATCGTTGGGAGATTTGGTGTACTCAGCAGAATCATCGCTGACAATGGCACTCATTTCACGAGTCGGGAGTTCAACGATTACTGCGAAGAAATCGGAATGAAGCTCGCCCTTGCCTCTGTGGTCCACCCACAGAGCAACGGAGCAGTTGAACGAGCTAACGGACAGCTAGTCCAAGGCATCACAAAGCGGGTCAATGAGCCCTCAAGGCAAAACATCAATGTTGGGTCGATGAGCTACCGTCAGTCCTCTGGGCAGTCCGGACAACGGCCAGCCGGGCTACAGGAGAAACTCCTTTCCGGCTAGTCTATGGCTCGGAGGCCGTCCTCCCAACAGAAATGAGACTAGGATCTGATCGCGTTGACTTCGCCAGTTTCGTGGTCAACGATGAGGAATGGCAGCTCGAACTCGATCTACTTGAGGCGCGCCATGAGCAATCCCTACTCCGAGCTGCGGCCTACCGGCAGTCCCTGTGTCATTACGTAGCGCGAAACGTACATACAAGGACCCTGCAAGTAGGAGACCTGGTTCTACGTCGAATTCAGAACCTCGCGGGCTCCAACAAGCTTAGCCCAAGTGGGAGGGACCGTACAAAGTAGTCAGCGCAGCGCGCGCGGGCTCAGTACGCCTTGCGGACAAGGACGGGAACGAGCTCCCTAGCTCATGGAACATCTCCCTTCTACGACGCTTCTATGCTTAATCAGGTCGTAAGTTTCCTTCATTTTAGTTCAATTCAATCTCAAAAAAAAAACTCCCCCAATCACGAGTCACGCTGGTCTCAGTCCTTACCATCTCAAACAAGCCGGTGGCCAAAATCCGACGGTTAAGGATAAAGCACTCCGGAACACTTCCACGACGGGATAAGCCGACATCTCGCACCCTAGTTAGTTTCCGCGCAGTGTGGAATTCCCGCGGCCTAGGATACAATAAGCCCACGTTTGGTGCGTTTGAATGGCTAACTGGGCCTCGCAGCGCTCGGGGGCTGAGAGATTTTGCGTTTGAATTTTTCCTAAGCCCTTCACTTCGCCAAGCCCGCATCGCCGCACGGCCCAACGAAGCTCGGGGGATGGGGGTTTTCGCGAATTTTTTCCTAAAGACCTAACTTCGTCAAGCCCGCACTGCGCGCGGCCCAAACGAAGCTCGGGGGCTGGGAGTTCGCGCGAATTTTTTATAAGTCACTCTAATCTCTAGACCGCGGCCAACTTCAAGATCGCAGTTGGACTTGGCCACGGCCCGGGGGGTGGATGATTAGGCGCACCAAAAACAACCTTTCAAAGCAATCCGTTTGTCCAAATTTCCTAAGTTATTCTCAGAACTTCGCTACTGTTCATCTAGTCCCCTGTTTCTGCATTTCAGATTCGCAAATTCGCACAGGAGAGAAGAATGGACAAGCCAAAAGAGATGGATTCACTAGAGAAACTGCATTTCACATAGAAGATCTTACAGGACTAGGAATTTACAACCAAAAGGAGGCCTCGCCATCCTAGTCTACCGCAAAAAGGGCGCCGCGCTACTACGACCACGGCGGCGCCCAAAATCCGCAACTACCTCGCCTCGCCTACCAACGGCGCTGGCGACGAGCCGGCTGAGCCGCAGACTCCGCCGACGAGGACGACGACGACGACGACGACCTCAGCGGGCCCGACGCGGGCGCTGACGGCCCGGGCGCGCTTGGATGGCGCCTCCACCGGCCGCGGACAGGATCGCCCATGAGCACCCACGGAGCCGCGTCGGGAACCTCCGCCGCTGCTTCAGCCCCCTCCGCCGCGGGCTCTGACGGTCCCGGCTCGCATGGGCGTTGCCCCCTCCGCCGCTGGGAGTTGATGGAGTCCATGAGCACCGCCAGAGGCGCCGCCATGATGGCCTCCGCAGTCGCTTCGATCTCCTGTTCCGCCGCAACCTGCGGCGGAACCTCCTCTCCCCCCGCAGCCAGTGCGGCGTCGGCGACGACCTGCGCCGCTACCGCGTTTTCCTCCTCCGCCGCTAGCGCAGCCGCCAGCGCCGCGGCCGCCTGTTCGTCGGCTTGGAGCTGGGCGTACGCCGCCAGCTCAGCCGCTTGGGCCGCAACAACCGGGCCTGGCCAATCCACCTCCGCCGCTCCGGGCTGGATCGGCGGCAGAGGAGGCACCGGCGGTAGATTCTCCGTCGCTGCCACCGCCCAGACTACAATATAACCAGAACTGGCGTCCGCTGACCAGCTCGTGGAAGACATTTTCCTTTCCCTCTCAGCTCCCTCTTTTGCCCTCTTCCTCTCTCTCTTTCTCGCGCAGGCTAAGAGCTCCAATTTTTGGCCTAAAGGATTGAGGGAAGTTAAGTGGGAGATGTTGCGGCACGACGCACTGCGCCTCGCTTTATATAGGCTGGCGGCTGGGCAGTGTCCCGTCGCGCCGCGGGCTACCCAAAGCGTCGTCGCGCACGAAGGACGAGCAATTAAAACGCACTGCGCGAGCTGAAGAGACGCGCGCGCACGCGCCATCTTGCGGAATACCAATCGCGCTAATCGCTGCACGACGTGTGTCCCGGTCCCGCTGTCAGTGGCGGGAAGAGAATCATTATGTGTCAAAGCCCGCTGCGCAGGTGTGGCCTACTGGTACGAGCGAAGACTCAGCGCTGTCTCCGCGGTCTGACGCGTGGCTTAGGCCGGGTACGCAAATCGGCGCAGGTGGTTTCGCCTCCGTGTCTGTGCCTGGCAAACGTGCCCCTGCTGTCAGCGGAACACTGTGTCGCGCTGCAGAGCCCACAGTGCGCGTGATTGGACAGGATAAACAAAGGAAAAAGTGGCTAAGCCCTTCGGCCACCATACATTACGCGATATTTATCCGTTAAACGGGCGTTCGAAAGAAAATATACATATTCATAAGCACATAATGCGGAACAGGGAAGACCGGGTCAAACCACGAGCCGCGCTGAAACTTGAGCTTTTCTAGCTCGGTCCCCAAGTCCCAGATTTGCCTTCGCGCCTGAAGCAGCTCGATGACTTGCGCCTCCATGTCGTTCCGCTCCTGACGCAGTTTTGCCCGGGCTTTGATGAGCCCCTGCTCCTGTTTCCTGAGCGATTCTTCCGCGGCTTTGGACTTCGTCCCGGCTTCCCGAAGCGCCGCGATCTCCGCCGCGAGCTCGTCGCCGGTTTCCTCAAGCTCCTGTACGGTAGAGTTGCGCTCAGCCAGAGCAGCCTCCAACTCTTTGGAAACCACTTCCCTACGGCTGTATTCCTCGTCGAACAGAATCTGGGCCCGGTCTGCCTCCTCGCAGGCTGCTTGGGCTCGGATCGCTGCAGCTGCCTCCGCCCCTTGGGCCTGGGAGAGCCTCGCCATGGCCTCCCGCTCCTTCTCTTGCGCGAACTAAAGCGCGACCTCTAGCTCGGCGACGCGGACAGCATGGTGAACTTCGTTTTCAGCGGCCGTCTTGACCGCGCGCTCCGTCTCAGCCCGGGCTTGCGCGAGCTCGGCAGAGAGGCGCTCAACGCTCGCCACATCGTCAGCTGACCGCTTGTTCGCCGCTTCCATCAACGAGGATGTGCCGGCGATGAGGCCGTAGAACTAAAACAAAAGAATGCGTATCAAGACGAGGAAGGATCAACCCCTGGGCATGATATGCATTTTTCGGAGTATTACCTTTTTGCTGAAAGCCAGCATCTTCTTCAACCTCTCTTCGACGGCGCCGACGGTTTGATCGAGCCCATGGACACACGACTCATGGTACGGCAGGGGCAGACAACCCACAGAGGCCTGACTGCTCTCCTCCAGCGACACGAAGCGTGATGATGATAGTGGCGCTGCCGAAAGCCGGGCCGTCGTTCCGACTGCGGCCGCTCGCCCCTTGGACTCCTTCACCTTGGCCATAAGCTCGGCCTCCGCCGCCGTTGCCTTCGCCGCCACCAGCTTGGCTTCCCGAAGTTTATCCTGGGCCGATACCAGCCGGGCCTCTAGTTCGTTCGCCCTCTGCCTGGTAGCCGTAAGCTCGGCCTCGCTCCTGCCCGCCGCCGCTGAGAGGGCGCGGACCTCGTCCCCACCGACTTGGGCCTTCAACGCCGCCTTAGCCGCTGCCAAGGATTCCTCGAGGGTTGCCCTCTCCCGGCTGATTGCTCCGCGATGTCCTGATATCGCTCGAGCTCGCCGAGGAGTTGGGCGACCTCTTGCGCAAGCTTTCACCTTTCCAGCGACGGCTCAGCCAGTTCTGCAGCCAGCTGAGCGGCGTACTGCGCCTCCGCGAGTTGCGCCTTGAGCTTGGTCACCGCATCCTCTGTCAGGGCCAGGCCAGCCTTCGTTGCCCGGAGCTCCGCTTCTACCGCACTCTCACCTTCCTTCGGGAACAGGAATGTGGGCGAGGCGCCCATCGCCAAGACCGGACGTGGTCGAGGAGGCGTCACCACGCCTGCTGCCTTCAGCCGACACTGCTCCGCCTCGGCCTCCGCTTCCTCCATGCGCTGGCGGGAGATATTCACTTCGCCTACGGGAACAGCGTCCAGGCGCTGCATGAGGTCTTCCCTCATCAGGGCGGGGGTTGGGTAGATCTTCACTTTCGGTGGCCCCCCTCGGCGGAGCGCTGCGCTCTCTGGTGCCCACTTGTTGCTCCACCCACTCCGGGCTGGCGGAGATCCAGCCCGCAGACGCTAGAGGGGCCACACTGGACAAGGTAACCTTCGTCCAGCCCGACGGCGTGAGCACGCGCACCTGCCAATCCCAACCAAACAGCAGCATGCGCCGATCGGGCGCCCGGGGCACGTCCCCAGCCGGGGTTTTGAAGTGGTCAGCGATTCCCCGACGGTCAATTGGCCACCACCCGTGCACTGTGTGTCCTTCGACGCGCAAGGGCGTAACTTGTAACTTGGCCTAGCAGTCTGCACCTTCACGGTCTCTGCGACCTCGTCAGACGCGTGCAACACCGCCACCGGCAGGCAGAATGATGACCCTCCACGGAGATCCTGCCTTTCCTTGCCTCGCGCGTCCGTCGGCCTTAGCAGCCCCGCAGCCTCCAGCGACCGTACTAGGAATCCCTCTCCCGCGGGCCCTATCGGCTCGCTCTCCGCCGCCACGGCTTCGACGGAGGGACGTAACGCCTTAGTCGCCACCTTGGCGCTCCGCACTGCAATCGAAAGGTGCGCGTGGTGATTCAATGCCGAGGCATGATGACAGCAAGCAATGCGAAAACGCTCACGCGATGGTTCCAGCTCTGTGCCCTCGTACTCCCCAGACGTGGGGCGCAGAAAGAGCTCCGTCTCCAGCCCGCTGACGCGACTTGTGGTAGGCATGACCGTTTTCTGCCGGCCCGCGAGGATTTTCCTTGTAGGCCCCCGCCGCAAGGCTGCCTTCGGCGGTGGGCCCGCCACTGGCGCGACGTCTTCATCGTCGCTGCTCGGGACGGGCTGGTACGTCCTCTTTCTCTTCGAGGACGCCGTCCCCTGGATTCGCGCGCAGAGCAGAGCTTAAGGGCTGTCTATCGCCCGACACTAGATTTACGGCGGAAGGAAATGACTTACCTGCGCCGGCGCCGTATGCTTCTTCGCATGCGTCTCCGCGCCTTCCCGTGCTGCGCTAGCCGCAGCCGATGCCGGTGCCGAGCTCCCCTCGTCCGACATCAGCGACAGGGCCGATGCCCCGCCAGACGCTACCAGCAGTTTCCCTGGTGGCGAGCGCGCCGCCAATGGTTGCTCGGCCGAAGGCTCATCAGCAGAGCCCGTGGCTTGCGTGGGCCTCGTGGTCACCTTCCACGTCCACTGCAAACAATCAGCACAATCTGTCAGAAGCTTCAAAGACGCGCGCGGCCGGGAATTTAATCGAACACCTTACGGGCGCGTACCGCGGACAACTTATCCCGCACGAATTTTCCAGGACGAGGCTTCTTGTCCATAGGCAGCAGCATGCCCGCGATCCTAGCAGCCTCGCCATGTGGGAGTCCTGCGGGAGATCACAATTTGCCACAACTCGCACCGACCTGAAACCAAACATGACAGCGCGGCGCGCGCTTACCTTGGTGAAAATCCCGGTCTGGATCCTCCCAGCCGCCCATCTCGCTGACGCACCGCTCCCGGCGCCCAGCGGGCTGATCCGGTGCCGGACGAAGCTATTGACGATATCATAGCCCGTCAAGCCTTTCTTGGCAAGCCCCCCGATCTCCTTCGTCGACACTTGGTCCTCCGGCAGGATCTCGCCGCGCGCAAAAACCGGAGTGTCCGGTGCGGCCGGGGAGTATTTCAAGATCGAGCCCCCGCGGTTCAGGTAGAACCACCGCCGGCCCAACCGTCAACCTTCGTCCTTACCTCGTACTCCGGGTACGATTGGCTTCCCTGGGCTCGGCGTGCGGTCAGGTAAAAGACGCCGCCGTTGCCCATGCGGTGGCCGACGGACTCCAGCTCGAAGTAGTGTTGAAGAAGGCTCACCGTGGGCCGCCACCCACCGAACGCCTTGCACAGGTGGGCAAAGATGGACAGGTGAACGTATGATTGCGGAGACAGGTTCTCCGGCCTCAGCTCCGTAAAGGCGAAGAAGTCTGCGATGAACTGAGATTCCGGCGCGCGTAATCCGTAGATAGCCAAACTCTCAAAGCAGACCAGCTCGTCGGGTTTGGGCCTTGGCTCCGGGTCCGCGCCAGGAAGCCTCCACGAGCCCGGCTTAACGAAGCCGTCCCTCTCCAGCTCCGCCATCCTCTCCTTCGTCAGAGCGCTCTCTCCGATGACAACCATGGCGGCAGGGGGCAAGAAGCAGGAAGGCAGGGAGCAAGGGGAGAAGACGAAAGCAAAGGCCAGGGGGATGATTCTACAGTGTGAGTTTCCCCCTGCGAAACACTGCCTTATAAAAGAAGACGGCGGTCGAAGCGGAAATCGTGGGAGTCGTGCCCAACAGGGCGTAACTGCCCCACCTTTACATCAAATCAGATTCAATGCTCAGACTTCGGCTCCCAAGCCAAATCTTCCCGCGTGGCGCGTAGTGGGTATTTTCTCTTAACCTCAGACCGGCTCGCCATGCGACCCGCTCGAGGCTCGGGGCTGGCTGTTGGTGATTGATAAGTGGCCCACCTCGAAGATGGGCCTTTGGGCTGATTCCGTATCAGCCCACCGCGCATACAGAAGGTCCAAAAGGCCACCCCTAGCGTACTAAAGGAGGCGCCTAGCCCGCCAGGGTCTGCCTCGAGCTTTACCGGGTCAACCGCGTTGTCCTGGGTCCCTGCCAGGGGCGTGGCGCACCTCCCGTGCTACCCTTAGCTCGGGAGAAGGCCCCACAGACAGTCCGCCTGTTTGTGGACAGGTGGCGACAACTGTCGTGTCCCACTGCACTTTCTCCGGCCTTGACCGAAACGAACTGTGCCTCCCCGGGAACCCACAACTCGGGGAAGGGCACGCGGGCAGCCCGATTTGTCGTTTGCCCTCTTTGGCAGGCAACGGACGGTTGTTACGCTATGCGACGCCCCCAACGGGCGGCGTGGGGCTGGCCCAGTCCAGTCAATGCTATATTGAGGATAAAGGGAAAGTGCTTTCTCCCTAAAGAGGTTTTCTCCCCTGTATCGGCATGTTAAGACAAACGTGTGTCCAGTACTAACCCGACCAGCTTCTCCCTGCAGGCTTGAGACCAGACGGAGCCCTAGAACGAGACAAGAACATCACCACCAAAGCAAAGACCGGCGCGGGGCTCACCGCATCAGTTTCGGGCGACCCGCCGGACCTATAAAAGAAGGATTCCTGGACAAGCGATTCAGGCAGACTGACCCAGATTCTACCGCGCAATCACCCAAGCATCCGAAGCTTCCTAGCAGTAGCTGTAGTCCTTAGATACCTCTGTAAGTTCGGGATCGGTGCCTTCAAGCCCGGTCTCGGCACCCTTGTACTGTTTTTCACCATATAATCAACAAGGCTAGAGTAGAGCTATTACCCAGCAGTGGGGGCTCGAACCAGGGTAAAACACTCGTGTCTCCGTGGTTTGTATTCTCTTCTTCCTCCTTTCTCTTCTTCCCATCTTTCATCGTACGAAGGACCTGTACCCGGATCGCCCAGTCACACTAGGCTTAGTTCGGAAAGACTGCGCGGCCTGAGCCCCCACAGGCTCGGTCGCCACCTGGGCTGCTGAGAAGGGTTGTTGGGCCTCACTCCAACCACAAATTCGTCTGCCGGTCCGTGGACCCGCTGCTCTTCAGGAGCGCGATTCCGAGACACCGACAATCTTGGTTTTGGCTAATGTGGCGTTCTAGTTAGCAGGGTTGCCTAGGAAATAAATTCCAAAGAATGTAATAAATTACAAAAATTACAGTAAGATAAAATTTAAAATATAGAAAATATAAAATGTGTAGAATTCAAATATGTAAAAATATAATGTTTTTTGTCAACTTCTATGCAAATTGTGTAATGTTTGTGCTATAGTATCTTTTATTTACTAAACGCATCAAGTATCTATGAAAAATTGTTTGCATTTTGAAAAATTGGGGAATTTACTTTAGATCCTTTGAATAATGGAAAATTTAAGAAAAACAGAAGGATGCTAGTTTGACCATTGTTTTTTTTTTATAATATCAAATTCAACGGCTAAAATAACTTAATTTAAATTTATTACTTCAAATTTAAAGGCCTAACTAACATCCTCCTATTTTTTCTCCCAATTTGTCCGCACGCCAAATATTTTTTCAAAATACTTGATTCATTTTATTAATAAAAAGACCTTATAAAACAAATATAACTTTTGCACATAAGTTTACTCCGCAAATATAATATGTATTTTGTTCTACATATTTATCTAAATATTTAGATATTTTTGTTTTTAAATTCTTTTAAATTTGAAATTTCCTGAGAAAATCATGGGTGACGGAGGGGTCCAGCTCAGGGAGCGACTCCTCGGGGCGAAACTCTACCCCTGGGGCGAGAGAGGCATCCACCTCCATCTCATCAGCCCCGGCTTCGGCGAGGTACTCCTCCCGCCAGCCATCGTACGACGGGACCAAGTCGTCCAGATCGTCGCACTCATCGAACACGAGGTCCAGAGCCTCGTCGTTGCTCGGAATATCAGGCATGCCCGAGGGAGCGGAGTGCTGAGGGCTAGCCATGGGCCCCACGGTGGGCGCCAGCTGTCGGTGTCTGGGAATCGCGCTCCTGAAGAGCAGCGGGTCCACGGACCGGCAGACGAATTTGTAGTTGGAATGAGGCCCAACGACAACCCTTCTTAGCAGCTCGGGGCGGCGGCCAAGCCTGCGGGGGCTAAGGTCGCGCGGTCTTCCCGGACAAGGGCCTGGTGCGACTTAATGATCCGGGTACAGGCCTTTAGTATGGTACAAGAAAAGAGATACGAACCACGAAGACACGGTGAGTTTACCCTGATTCGAGCCCCCACTGCCGGGTAATAGCTCTACTCCAGTCTTGTTGACTATATGGTGGAAACAGCACAAGGGTGCCGAGACCGGGCTTGAAGGCTCCGATCCCGAGCTTACAATGGAGGTGACTAAGGACTAAGGCTACTGGTGAGGAAGCTTCGGGCGCAGATGTTGCTCGTGCTCAGATGGAATCGGATTGGGGAATCTCGGGTGTTCGATGCGCCGTCCCTTCTAATGTCCAGGGGTCCTCCTTTTATAGGCACCGTGGGCCGCCCGAGGCTGATACGGCGGGCCCCGCGCTGGTCCTTACTTTAGTGGCGAAGTTCTTGTCTCGTTCTGGGGTCCTGTCGGGTCTTGAGCCTGCAGGAAGGAGCTGGTCGGGTTAGTACAGGGCACGTGTTTGTCTTAACATGTCGGTTCGGGGGGGAGAACTTCTTTAGGGAGAAAGCACTTTCCCTTTATCCCCCATATAGCCTTGACTAGACCGAGCCGACCCTGCGCCACCCGTTGGGAGCGTCGCGTAGCGTAACAACCATCTGCTGCGTGCCAAGGGGGGCAAACGGCAAGACGGGCTGCCAGCGTGTCTTTCCCGGGCTATAGGCCTCTTGGGAGATACAGTACGCTTCGGTCAAGGTCAGATAAAGTGTGGTAGGACATGGTAGTTGTCGCCATTTGCCTGCGGGTAAGCGGATCACCCGAGGGACCTTCTCCCGGGCTAAGGATAGCCCGGGAGGCATACGGTGACGCAGGGTTCGACTCGGTCAAGCCCGGGGCAGTTGCTGGCGGTTTAAATACTTTCACCAGTACGGCCGGGAACGGCCTCTTAGATTGTCATGTGGTGGGCCCGTACGGAATCAGCCCAAGGCCCGTCCCAGGACGGGCCGTCTACCATTCACCAACAGAGAGGCAGAGGAGAGAATCGCGTATGTGCACCGTTGGTGTCGCTCCTGCTCCCGCGCCGCCTCCCGCCGCTGTGCGTGTTTCCGCGCCGTCGGTGTTGTGCCTGCTCCCATGCCACCTCCCGTCGCCACACCTGCTTTGCAACCGCACCTACCCCTACGCCGTCGGTGCTGCGCCTCCTCCTGTAGTCGCGCCTGCTCTTGCGTCGCTGGTGCCGCGCCTACTCCCACGCCACCAGCGCCACGAAATGGAGGGAGCAAGGGGGTAGAAATGAGGGGAGACGGAGATTAGGGTAAATGGAAAGAAGTAGAGTTGGGTTGGGCTGGGCTGGGCCGGGCTGGTGGAGTGGATGGGTTAGACCAAATAAATTTTTAAATTTCTGGTACAGGGTGGGTCCCTGCGGGGAGAAAATTTACCCGTCTTCATCCCCGCAATACCCAACGAGGGGATGATTTTCCACATTTTCATCCCCGTGGGGGAGCAACTGTCCCCATACTCGTCCCCTAATAGGGGAATTCCCCACAGGGGATCGGGGAATTGGACCCTGTTGCCATCCCTCATCCTAACTCCTACGCAAGTTTTAATTTTTTTTAGTTTTCTTTAAAATTAAAGCAAGATTAAAAATTTATACTATTAGAACACATAAAAACAAGGACAAAGGCAGCTAGTAAATTGCAGGAAGTAAAAGGGAAGGAACAAGGATTTTTATCTCAAGGTTCGAATCAAGGTCTTCTTTTCTCCTACGTTTCCATAGGAGCACCCTTCACGAAAAGGGATATAGCTCAGATCCACTAATGGTAGCCCTTTAACACTCTGATGGGCGGACACTTCCCATCACAACCACTTGGCTCTTCCACAAGGACTTCCCTAAAGGTCACCGAGCCACCATCTCTCAAACTTAAGGCTTGACTAATAGGTTGGAGAAGAACTGATTCTGCCGAATCAAGCTCCCATTAAACATAAAAAACTACCTAGAACTCTAACTCTCAAGCTATCTCACAAGCTCAACCAAACCCTAGCTTTTAGTGGCTCTCACTCAAATAACTTAATGGATGCTCAAAAGAGTGCAGCAGCAGCAACCTAAAAAAAAAACCCGGCACTCACGAGCCCTTAAATAGGAGCCACGAGAAAACTAACTATTTAAGGGCAGGCGCAACGCAAACGGATTGACCAGTAAATAAAAGGTATGTGACCCGATAATGGTTGTGCATCTATAAATAGTACAAAGCCGAGTTGCTCTCCCGGTGCTGATCTCCCGGGCGGGCCACGTGGCTGGCCTGCTTGCCCGGCGCAGCCACGGCCGTCCGATCGGGCGCGCCCTGCAGCATCTGGCCATCCGTTCGGCTTTTACGTTTAAAACAGTTTTTTTTCGTGCAGGCAACAACGGCTTGCGCGGTTTGCTGGGACGGCTAGCGCAGCGAGCTTTCACCGTGGTGGGCGCGGTTCGATTCCCACGCAGTGCTAATTTTCCTCCCTTTTTTCCCACCGCATCCTCGCATGCGCGACTTTTGCCCGCCGCTGGCGCGCTCACACGAGCGCGTGCACGCGTTTAGCCGCCGCCCGCGCGCGCCCCAACCTCGGTGCGCCGCGGGCGCGCCCATGCGGCTAGTACAAATTACAAAGCCGGGATAATATATGCAAACTTGATGGTTTGGTTTTTCTACATGAACTAACGATCGAACTTAGCTAGTTGTGATTTCACCTTCGTTTGAACGCAAGGTTTCTTGGGGCTATTTAAAAGGAAAAACGCATCAAGTTGGGTGTGAGCGCGCCTTAATTAGTCAAGTTCCAATCAGCAAAGAAATCGCACTTTCAAAAGAAATGACAATGATCTCATTAAAAGCATTATGAAGAAATTAAAAAATGGAAATAGTTTTTGATGGTTACAGATATGTTTGAATCTCTAGTTCCTTTTCCATTGATGTTGATATCAGCAGCGGAATCACAAACCAATTATTGGTACCACATACTCTACCATGCATACCTTTTAGATAAACATGATTAATTATGCGTGCATACTCCTTGATTTTGTTTCAAGAGAGAATATCTACCCAATTTCCCAAATAACATTTCATAACTAAAGAGAGTAATGCACACAATTTGTTGTTTTCATTTTTTAATTAACCCTTTTATAATCCTTGAAACATAAGTGACGCCCACGTACTTAGAGCATCCACAAGTGCTCCCTAGACTACGGTGGAACCCATGGCTCGCCTAAATACTACTGCAGTAATAGAACGCCAGCTTCATCCATTACTCTAAGACGAGATTCGTATCTAGGATAAAAAATATTATTGGAATTATTGCTTATTTCATTGATAAGTGGGATCATGTAATCACTTTGTGCTTATAGTCTATTTCTAAGGATGCATGGATGTTGCCTCTATGAGTCTATCTTACATGCAGATCTAGACTGTGCAGTGGTTAGAAGTTGTCTACGGTAGAAATTGTCTACGATGGAAATATATTAGCACTTTCATATTAAGTTTAATCCAAAATAAATCATGAATATGATTTAATAAATAATCATCATAAAACAGGAGCTTATCTTAGATACACATGCACTAGCTGCACATATATCACTCTAATAAACTAACCAACAACACAACAATAGAGAATACATAGGCAAAATATGTGGTGCAAACCACTGTTTTCGTGCAAACCGTGTGAAAACCATATATAAAAGTTTTGTAAATTCGTAAAAAAATTACTGAAGATAGGTATGTGCACGAACTACATCACCACCAAATCTCAAGTCTAAACTCAACATCGTTTGGGAGAAAAAAAAAAAACAAATTTTGTTTTTTTTGTTTCTCCCAAATAGTAACAGGACATTATTCTTTCAAATTTGTTTTTTTTGTTTCTCCCAAACGATGTTGAGTTTAGACTTGAGATTTGGTGGTGAAGTAGTTCGTGCACATACCTATCTCCAGTAATTTTTTCACGAATTTACAAAACTTTTATATATGGTTTTCACGCAGTTTGCACGAAAACAGTGGTTTGCACCATATATTTCGCCTACATACTAGGTATCCTTGCCACTGGACTAGACGTTGGCGTTGTGGTTGTTGTTAGGGATGACATTGACGTTGTTGTTGTTGTCGACAATGACGTTGGGGTTGTTGTTGTCATTGGTGAAGACATCGACGCACATTGGTACAGGAGGAATGTGCAGTGAAGACAAACAGTCGCAGCTCTCTCCAAAAACCTTATGTGTTCTCTCGTGATGTAGGAGCGTAAGGATGGTGCGGTTCCAAAAACCTACTCTCCAGTTCGACGGTGCACGCCGGCGCACAGGACGGGGAAGCCTGGACAACGGTGCAACAGCTGGGGGTGACAAAACCTAGGTTTTTGTGCAAGCTCATGGCTACGACAATTTATATAGGTAAAAACCGCGTGGACTAACAGGCCACGATATTGTGCCACGATCGGGCTAACACATTTCCATATCTCAAGATTGTTCCACAAATTCTAAAGAGCAAAAGAATAAAGTGCAAAGGGAGATCGCGCCTTGCGCACGCCTTGCCCCGGTGTGTTGAACCGTGTGTTGTTTGCTTTCTCACTCCACATGAGCTAGTGGGATGAAGCAAGCTCCACTGTTTAATCTTGACATGCACTTCTCTCATTTGCAATACGGTATTAAAAAAGTGTGCATGTCTCTATAAGATGGGTTTTTGAGATTTTTCAGAAATTATTTTCATTTAAGTGGGTCTTGATCCAAATAATCTAAGGCCCTGTTCTTTTTAGCTTAACGGCTTAACGACTTATCTACGTTTTCAAAAGACATATGTTTGAGTTTTTTGAGTTTGTTTTCGTTGTTTTGAAGGTGGGTCTTAACGCTTTAAAAAACAAGTCAAACAAAATGCATCCGAATCTCAAGACTACCTTAAAAAACTCTCAAGTTCAGTCATTTCGGGCGTTCAACCATTCAGCCAGGGGCGGAACCACGTGAGATCACCCGGTGTCACAGGACACCGGGTACAAATGATTTTTTCAGCATCGGTTCAAATATCTGACCATGCGTGCACCCCCTTGGCAGAAGTCGGTGAACCCCGGACATGACCAAGAAGCCACACTGCCACTGACTGCATGCTTGCTGCAAGCAAGCGTCTTCAATCCATCACACGCCCTAAAAAATTAGAGATGGTGGAACGATGTTTAATATCTACCATTTCTGATCCAGTTAGTTAATTCCCGATCTCTCTTCATGGCCTTATCATCGAGAACAAAATACTTCATTAGTCAATTGCAATATTAGCATCCATACAATTATAATATTCGAACAAGTCGCACACTTATTCTTTTAAAAATAGAGGAAAGCGTAGATTACATTTGAACCGTAGCAAAGACGATATAGAAATCACCCTTCAGTTCTAAAACCATATCCCTCTATAAAAAAAACAATAAGACCTTTATCACAACTAGTTAGGGTATTGTTTTCTTACTTCCTCTGTTCCAAATTATAGTTCACTGTTGACTTTTGGATAAGCCTTTTGACTCTTCGTCTTATTCAAAAAATATATGTAAATATTATTTATTTTGTTGTAATTTGATTTATTATTAAACATACTTTGAGCATGACTTATATTTTTGCATGCTTGCACTAATTTTTTGAATAAGATGAATGGTCAAAAGGTGTGTCCAAAAATCAACAGTGAACTATAATTTGGAACGGGGGGAGTAGAATTTATATATAAAATAGTGGGTGAAGAGGTGAACCCTGGTCATTTACGTTCTAGCTCCGCCCCTGCATTCAGCCGTTCAGATTAGCTCAAAAGAGTCCATGCATTGCGGATGCCCTAACCGTCACACTCCAAATCCAATTAAAATACCATAATTATTACATAAAACAAGTGATTATTCATATCATCATGTACACATGCAGTAGCATATGCCGTGAGACCGGTAGGGTCAACTCTCAAGTGGTTGGCTGGCTTGCTTGCCAGTGTGCCTTGCTAATAATTTGGGAAAGGGAGGGATAAAATAAGGGGGCCACTTGACCCGACAACAACATCTAGGGGACTTGAACGCCACCCTAAGTGGACATCCTACAGCCATTATTCAAACACCCCATCTGCTTGATGCAGCTTTCAGCACAAGGTTGGTCCTGCCCTCTCTGTCATGTCAAGATACACAAACATGGGACCTATCATTGCATCTGCATGCATGCCCATCACCAGTTCCCTCTGCAACAAATGGAAAAGGAGGCCTCCAAAAGAGGGTGATGATGATGATGCTAATGATAATGCAATTTGGTATTAATTCAGCTCACGTTGCAAAGCAAATGACTACTTTAGGCTCGATTTTTTTTTAAATGAAAATTGAACAAATTTTTTCTGTAGATTTATAGGGCACAAATGGGTTTGCCAGGTCTAGGTCCATCTCCACCAGCTTTACTGTATTTTGAGCGCAGGGTCTAATGTAAAACCGGCTTGACCAATTCAAGTAAAAAAAAAATTCAATCCAGTATATATTATTTGGTCTTAACTAACCATGCCCTTAAAGGCTTAAACTGGCGGAGAGACTATAGTGCTTTTCTAGTACCAACAAAAGTTTCAATTAATGATTAAATTCTCCACACTTTGCCTTAATGATGTTGCACGGCTCACAATTAAAAAACACAACTTGTAACTCGAAAATTTGTTCGCTTACCCCCAAAACCCGAATCTGATGTTTCTGGTCAGATTCCACGAGATATGTCCACAATTTTTTTAAAGCATTCCCAGGCCTCATGATCAAAGCAATGGAAGGAGAAGATCCATGTTATTAAGGAAAAGATGGCATGCATTCTGCTCTCTGAACTCAAAATTCATAGCGTGCGTCAGGCCAAAAGCTGAAGGTCGCACATGACAGAGAATGGAGGAACAACCACCATCAGCGCTGGGAGGCAGCCAATAATTCCTCCAACCTGTGTAGGGTGGGTTGGATGGAGTGATAAGAGTTGGAGAGATAATAAGCACACCAAGGGTTGGAAAAAAAAATGCCTAGAAAAGGAAAGAGGCGAATATTATTGTTAGTACAGATGATCTGTTACATTATCGGTCGATCGGCTGTTGTATACTTTGACGGACTACATCAGCGAAGAAAAACATATTGTCCGCGATTCGTTCAACGATTCAGCCTAAAATGGCATGTAAGGCCCAGTTTTTTTCAACTTAACGGCTTAACGACTTATCTAGTACGTTTTAAAAAGACATGTTTTTGAGTTTTTTGAGTCCGTTTTTTTGCTGTTTTGAAAGCGGGTCTTAACGCTTTAAAAAGCAAGTCAAACGAAATGGATCCGAATCTCAAGACTACCTCGAGAAGTGATTAAAATTCAGTCATTTCATCCTTTCAACCGTTAAGATCAGTTCAAAAGAACAGGGCCTAAGCTGTGTTGTTCTCCTTTCTCAAATATTTGTTCCCTCATAATTTTGTGGAAGTAAAATTATTAATTTATATAAGAAATGAAAATTAACCCTGAAAAGACAGCTGTGAAATGGGCTGGGGTGGGGGCCTGGAGCCCGGGGATAAAAATCCTCTGCAAGGGGTGAATGATGGGGCAGGAAGAGGAATAGTTTATTTAAGTACAGCAGCTGGATTGGGAGGGGTTGGAGCCCCCAATGATTGCGGGTGGAGGTTGTGGGGGTGTCCGGAAAAGTGCCGGCAAAGCGAGCCGCACGGCCGGGCCGCTGGGCCACCCCTGTCTCGCTCGCCTCCCTCCCCCTCGCCGCGAGTGGGCCCCGCCCCCAGGGGCCGCGTCTCCCGAAATCATGGTTCATGGGCTCGTGGGCTTCTTCTTGCCTTTCTTTATTTCGTTTTATAGTACCCCTCGAGTGTCCCTCGGCTACCCGGCTCGGTCGCTTCCCGAGCCGATCGAGCTCCGCGATTCAGCCGGCTCCGGTGGTGCGCTCGCTCGCAGTAGTGCTTTGCTTGAGCCCCTTCTAGAATGTTTTACTGCATTTACCGGGCCAGCAGCAGCAGGAGCGTTTTCATGGGCTTGCTTGAACGGCCGTACGGCACAGCTGGAGAAAATAATATGAAGTGAAAACACGAATTTTGTTTTCCTAAAATAGGACAGTTTTGATGGGAGCTAGCTGCACTTAATCAGCTCCTCAAATTTCCCAAATTCCAATCGAACAATGTAGGTATATAGGGCCGGTATTATAATTTTGAGGTCTCGTGCAAAAATATAACAAAGTTTTTAGATAGGACCTATTGTCGATACAAAAGTATAACAAAGTTTTTAAATAAGATTATCATGAGCAGGGAATAAAAATATCAAGAAAGAAGAGAATAATACTTGTTCTAAGAATTGAACACAAAACCTAGCTACTTATTACACGCACCATGCATTCCCTACCACTAGGTTACTCATGATAATGTGATTACTTGTTGGGCAATATGGAACGGGTGGCCCTAATGGTCCAGGGCTTTGTGCAGTCGCACAACCTGCAAGGGCCTTGCTCGGGCCTAGAACAATGACTCGACTTTTGAAGCACCCATTTTAGCCGTCCATTTTTTTTTTCTTATCATATTTGCTTATTTTTTATTTGCTTATAGGCTAGACTTGAGAGCTATGAAAGATGGCATGTGAAAAGCTTGTTCCGCTTCGATTGACTTTTTATACACTTTGAAATAAAAACAGAGTGGAAAAACCAAAGCGTTTTGCTCAAAGTAAGTCGAAGAGAATAGCCTGGCATTTCACATGAAGCTCTTGGCTTTCCTGAAAATCCAAAAAAAACACCAAATCAAATCCAAAAAACAAAAGACAGCAAGTTGGTAGCTTAGGCAGGTGAACTACGTACCAAAAATGCTGGATTCACCCACAAAACATGCTTAATACAATAATGCCAGTAGGACTAGCTAGGACATGCATATGTATATCAATGTACTCTCCTATGAATTAGCAAGCTAGCTGAGTGTTGTTTAGCCAGGGGACACGAACAACCTACCGGCCCAGGAACTCCGAGCTAGCAAATCTATACTACGTACGCATGCGCGCGTACGTTGACCTCTTCGCCTTGGCGCCCATCCATCGATCGCGTCCGTTCAATCGTGCGTTCATGCGTGGCCACCGCGCCGCGCGGTTTCGTCAACCACGCTGCATGCACGCACGCACGAATCGCGCGGGCGCTAGCTAGGCTCGATCCATCGCTTAACTTGTCTATTTCTTTTCGCTTAACTTGTCTCGTAATAACTTCGTATAGCATACATTATACGAGGGTATACGTCTCGATCGCGCGGTCCTCGGAATGAGCGCCAGGAGCGAGCGCTGTGGGCCGTCCCTTGGCCTCCAACCAGGCCGGTCGAGATCGACGGACGACGTGCATGGCTGCCTTGCATGCATGCATGAAGCGGTCAGCGTGCACGATGAACGGCGCGCTACGATCCAGTTTTGTTGTAGGGGATTCCAAGGCGCGCGGCATGCCGTGATCTCCTGCCCCCATTCGTGCCCAGCAGCTACGTACCATGCGGCAGCACCCTCAATCGTCGTCTGGTTATGTGTTTTTCTAACCTCCACTGGGTTTTTTTTAATTAAAAAAAAATCATATGGAGTATTATTTCTCCGCGTGATAGTCCCTCCGTTTTTTTTATACAAGACGTATTTCAAATTGGCGCATAAATATACTGAGAAAGTTCTAAAATCGAGTGAAAGCTAGATGACCATGCTATCCAATGTTATAAGAACTTTTAAAACCTGAGAAAACATGAGAGAGTTGTTTTTATAAATACATTAGAGACAATTGTGCTAGCTAGAGAGAGACTACGAAGAATATCGATAAATTCGCATACACGCCTCTACATTTTAAAACAGGATGATACATATGCAACTTACTAATATGGTATCAAAATTTGCGTCATGCAAATCACAATTTAATTTTTATTAAAAAATGACGTCCGGTTCTAGAATTAAACTGCGACAAAGATTCTCTCGTTAGCTCCGAGCTTTTAGTTGAACTACTCGACAATGAAAATAACAAAATATTGTGATAAATTTCATTTATGTTATTATTCGTAGCGGTGGATTCTAGTATCTTGGATGTCCTCTAAACCTTAACTAGATCAAGGCCTTGTTTGTTTCAGATTAAATTAAATTAAATGAAAATTTGTTATTTTTGTATAAGCCAAATGATATAATAATTTGTAGTCATTTTTGTGGGGTTTTAAATAGTACTTCTTAAAGTTTGTAAAATATTTTTTTCATAATTTTTTGAACTCGTTAAGACGTATTTTGACGGGATCACAAATTTGCTACACTAAAACACAACGCCACATTAATCTGAAACAAACAAGGCCCAAGTCTAATGGGTCCCAACTTAAGCATGGTATAATGGATGCTCAGCGTATAAAATATTTTCAAATATATGTATATATAACATTGTCATGTTGTCAGTATACTTCGGCACCTGATTGTGGAGTACTTTGGCGTGCAATGCACACATGCGCGTCAGGATCTGGCTACATGCTCCGAGCATGCACCAAGTTCCAAGGCACACACGCACGCACGCACGTACCCGCACCCGCACGAGCCCAGGGGCAGTGCAAATACAAATAGTATGCAACGCGAGCTCGGCTCGAGCTCGAGCCGGCTCGGGGGCTCGAGCCGGGCTCAGAGAAGAAGAAGAAAGGTGAGGTCAAAAGGCGCGGGAGCTAGCAGCATGGCCGCTATGATGAGCTCCATTATTTTTAGTGATAATTATTGCTGCGCGGTGAAGAGGAGATCCACCCGGACAGCTCATCATTTGCCGCTGCGCCTCTCGGCTCCATCCACCATCCATGGCCTCGTCTTCCTCCTCCTCCTCCTCCTCCTCCTACTATTTATAGCCCGCCTCCACCACCACCGCATGGTGCCCAGATCACACACCTCACCGCCACCGTCTCATCGCCAGAGATCTTGATCTTTTGGTTCTTTTTCTGAAGATGATGCCGCCGAGGAGCCTGGATCTTGGCCTCGGGCTGGGGCTGGGGCTGGCGTCGCAGGGCAGCCTCACGTCGTCCACCACGACGGCGACGTCCTCGCCGCCGTCGCCCTGGTGCGCGGCGCTGAGCTCGATCGTGGGCGCGGCGGGGGCGGGGGAGGAGCGGGGGCGGATGTCCACCTCGCCGGACAGCGCCGCCGCGCTGTCCAGCGCCAGCGGGAAGCGGGAGCTCGAGCGCACTGGCTCCGGCGCCCGCGCCGGCAGCGACGAGGAGGACGGTGGCGACGGCGCCGCCGGCCGCAAGAAGCTCCGCCTCTCCAAGGACCAGGCCGCCGTCCTCGAGGAGTGCTTCAAGACGCACAGCACGCTCAACCCCGTAAGTACCCTCCTCGTCTTCCTCCTCTTCCTCCTTCCCGGCCGCCGTGGTCGTCCATGGATTCTGATCGAGATTTCCTGTGATTGATTGCAGAAGCAGAAGGTGGCGCTGGCGAACCGGCTGGGGCTCCGGCCGCGGCAGGTGGAGGTGTGGTTCCAGAACCGCCGCGCGAGGACGAAGCTGAAGCAGACGGAGGTGGACTGCGAGTACCTCAAGCGCTGGTGCGAGCGCCTCGCCGACGAGAACAAGCGCCTCGAGAAGGAGCTCGCCGACCTCCGGGCTCTCAAGGCGGCGCCGCCCTCGCTGGCGTCCGCGCTCCAGCAACCCTCCGCCGCCGCCACGCTCACAATGTGCCCCTCCTGCCGCCGCGTCGCCGCCGCGGGCGCGCCGCCGCCGCCTAACCAGCAGCAATGCCACCCCAAGCCTACCACCCCGGCCGTCGCCGGCAACGTCCTGCCCAGTCACTGCCAGTTCTTCCCGGCCGCCGCCGACCGGACCAGCCAGAGTACGTGGAACGCCGCCGCGCCGCTTGTCACTCGAGAGCTCTTCTAAAATCCATCCATCTCGCCATTAACAAAGAAGAAGGGTGATCGATTAGAACAAGCTACAATATAAATTAGGAGATTGCAGGTGGTGATTTGGGTTAATTAATTGGTTAATCTATCGATCAGAAGAGGATATTGTTTCGGTTTGGTAATTAGTACTCAGTACTAGTGATTTGGTTT
>SPJY01025686.1:652235-686953 GCA_005191435.1 Raddia distichophylla | reverse complement strand
GTTCCCACGCATTTGTGCAATATTTAATCTTATATAGACATTATTTTTAGGGGCAATTGTGTTTTTACCCTTCTTTTGAGAGCTAATTGTGATTTTGTCCTTATTTTTTTTTCAGATTGTGATTTTGCCCTTAATTTTTCAAGTTGAAGACCACATTTACCCCTATTCCGTTAAGTATACTTAACGGCGTTAATGACACTTGACTTTTCAAATTTTCCCTTATTTTTATTAGTATATTACCCATGTTTTGAACACATATTATTCAAAATATTTGAACGGTGACATGATAGTTCACATGAACTAGTATTTCACAGTTATATCATAGATCAACATTGAAGGATTTTGATAATATTTTGGGTAGAAATCATACTTAACAACCATCACGTAAGGGATCCAATGCTTAACGTCAAAAGTATCAATATCGAGCAAGCACCAATGTAGAACATAGCTTCTCTTTCTCAGGATTATGCATACATATACATATGTCTATTTGATCTAAAACTTGTTTGTCGTCAGTCTCACAAAATTCATACCTCGATCCATAGTGTATAATACTACAGATGAGTGGTATGAATCATTAGGGGCATCTTCTTCGTTCTTAGATTACTAATGCGATGGATCGATGGCTAAATCCAAAGAGCAAAGCTTGGACTTACCGCCCGCGTCCTTCACAGAGCCGTCGCACCGGTTGCCGCACAACCACTCGCGCCGCCGCACCGCTTGCCTCTCCGCCGCCCGCGCCGCCGCACAGCCTGCTCGCGACGCCGTGCACCTACACGCGCCGTTGCGAGGTTGACCGCTGTGTTTCCTTTTTTGTTCCTTTTTTTATGAGGTGGGCTCCCTTTTTATTTTTTCCTTAATTCATTTTGGATGCCTGGCTAACCGAATGCAAAGTGAGGGCAAACGACCTGTTCAATCTCTAAAAACAGGGGCAAATTCACAATCCAGAAATATTGAGGGTAAAATCACAATTAGATCTCAAAAGCAGGGCAAAAACACAATTTTCCCTTATTTTTATTATGAATGTATGTAATCTTTCATAGTAACTGATATGATGTCTTTCTTTTAATATGACATGAACTCTTATTTTTATTATTTTATTTCAAATTTCTATTATTTTAATTTATAATTTATAATTTCTAAAGTTTTTTAATCTAATCCTTTATAATTCAATCCACTGTAATCGATGATGCAGATATCTCTTTCTTTTAATATAAGCCGTTATAATCCGATCCACTATAATCGATGGCAAGATTATTTTTTTCTTTTCCCTAATTAACATGAGATTTTTACTATTTTTTTATTAATATGGAAATTTCTACTCCCTCCGTCCCAAAATATAGGGCATATAAAAATTTTCATCAAGACCAAGAAATGGTGTTTAAGAGAGTAGATCATCTTTAATTATCTCGTTACTTGAAGCATGCATCTCCTTCCCATGCACTTAATTAATAGCTTTAATAGCTAAAGCTAGCAAAAGCATACACTTTATAGTGTGAATAGCTTAACTATAAGTTAATTGCTCATCTTTCCCAAGGAAATAATGGGAAGACGCCTTATATTATGGGACAACTCAAAAACTTATGCGCCCTATATATTGGGACGGAGGGAGTAGTATTTTGGAATTAGAATAGTGGCTTCGTTTTATTCTGCTTTATATGTATAGTAGACGTGCGCACATGGGTGCATGTCAAGTTGGGAGGTCAGGATCTGATCATGACCCATCCTATCACAAATATATGTTGGTTTAGAGTACTTGCAGCTTGCTACTCAAATGCTCAGAGCTATTCGTTCGGATGGGACCCCTAACCCCGAGCCGTCCTCCTAGGTGACTCGGGTGGACTCCACCGCTGCACCCCAGTCCCCCACCTCCATCGCTCCTCCTCGCCGCTGCCGTCGCTCCGGTGACTGTGGCGGCTGGATTGTCCTCCTTCCTCTCTTGTTCCCTCCTCCTTCCTCCTCCATTTTCCCTTCCCCAGTAGTTCTACTTTTTTTTGTTGTGGTGTCACGCGTGCGGTTCCGTTAGTGGCGTGCGGAGCTAGCGAGGGCGCCTGTGCATCCGGCCGTCGCAAGGGCTAGCGGCATTGGTGAGGTCGACGTGTTGAGGGCCATGGCCACCGGCTCTTCTATTTCAACGGCAGAGCACGGATCCGGCAGCGGCAAGCGGTTCCGGCTAGGGTGCGTGCGGATCCGGCGGCGGCGCGCAGTTTTGGCGTTGGCACGCGGATCCGGTGAGGGCGGGCGCAGTTATGGTTCTAGCCCTCTCCGGCTTTCTTGTGGGATGATTCTGGGGACTTCCCCTTCCAGCCTCCTCAAGGACGCTTGACGATGTCGGCGCCACCCCCGCGCTGCCAAGTTCTTGCCGCTGTGGCCCTATTCTACTGACCGTCTCCCCATGTTTGGTTCCACCCTACCTCCTTCGTGGGAACCGACGTGGCGTCGAGACCGTCGTGCGAACTTTGTCATGGCTTGCTACCGATGGCTCTAGGGTGGTGCCTGGTGGCTACGAGTCCTCATGTTTCTCTTCACAGCACGGTTTTGGGTCGAAGGTGCACCAGACGAAAGCCCTGTTGAACTTCATGCTTGGCCGACGATGGCGACGCCTCTTTCAAGCACGGCTCCTGCCTTGGCAGCATCGTTGCTTGTGCCTCCTTTTCTTCAGGTGAAAGCCTAGTTATGGACTAGCGATGGCGGCGAATTTGTTGTCGTACCCTTGTTGAAGGCATCGCTTTGGTTCTTCCGTGTTGCTGTTCGAATAGCTCTTTGTTTGGTAGCCGTGTTATCGTTGCTTCAACAGAGGTTTCGGCTGAGTTTAGTTGCAGGCATTGCTCTTGTGTTAGTGGCCGACGGTTGTAAACAGTGTTGTGGTGTTTCTTGTTGTGCAGAGTGTGGTGTAGGTGTTTCTTGCCTGTGGAATTGGTGTTGGTAGGGCCTTGACCAAGGTGGCAGCCATTGCGCTGCAGTTGTGCCTCGATGCAATTGTTTTCCTTGGGATTTTATCCCATTGTACATTTTTTCCTCTAGTTAATTTAGAAAGCCAACGTTTGTTTGGCCTTCAGAAAAAGTACTTGCAGCCAAAAATTTAAATTTGAGCATGAACCTAAATAATATTTGTATTACATAATAAATATAACATGCATAGAGTTGTCTTAAAAAATATCTTTGACAATGCAATGATTTTGTTGGGTTTATGAATAAGTTAAAGTGGCAATTGATATTTTGCATTTGGAACAAGTCATTGTTATTCCCTTCGTTGCTCTGAACAGATTGTGGCCCCCTTTGATGGCTTGTTTAGTTCTAGTTTAGTTTTTGTTGAAAAAATTTGACCACCTTTGAAAGTGGTATGAAGAGGCTAAATAAATTATTAAAAAAATATTTTTGAGATCTTTGAGAAAAACCCTACAAAGTCCTAAAAAATTATTTTCAAAAATTAAAATGAATGGTCTATACAAAAATAACAAAAATTGCAATCCCAACAAAAACTAGAACAAAACAAGCTATCAAAGAGGGCCGAGGGGCGCGGCGGCTAGGGTTTTGGTGGAATGCATCTAACTCATGTGTCCCGCGCCGCCCCTGGCCTCCAACTTATATAGACGTGCTAACGGGCTTCTACACTAGAAGACCCGTTAGGACTCTATCTCCTACGTGGATCCATATCCACGCGCCGAAACCCATTAACAGAAGTGAATCCGTTAAGCATGTTCCAACCCGTTAAGTGTGTGACCCGTTAGGTTCATGTGCAAGTCGGCCGCGGACCCGGAAACCCGTTTCCAGTCCACAGATCAATAGCGGTATCTAGCAACACATATTGACCCCCGAATGCACAGAATGATCTCATCGGCTAAACCTTGATACACATATCGATGGCAAGATCATTTTTTCCTTTTCTCTAATTAACATGAGATTTTTACTCTTTTTTATTAATATGGAAATTTCTAGTATTTCGGAATTAGAATAGTAGCCTCGTTTTATTCTGCTTTACATGTATAGTAGATTATACGTGTGCACATGGGTGCATGTCAAGTTGTGAGGTCAAGATCTGATCATGACCTATCCTATCAAAAATATATGTTGGTTTAGAGTACTTGCAGACAGCTGCTCAAATGCTCAGAGCTATTCCTTCGGACAGGACCCCTGACCCCGAGCCGTCCTCCTAGGGGACTCAAGGGGACTCCACCGCTGCACCCCAGTCCCACGCCTCCATTGCTCCTCCTCGCTGCTGCCGTCGCTCTAGCGATGGTGTCGGCTGAACTGTCCTCCTTCCTCTCTTGTTCCTCCTTCCTCCTCCTTTTCCCCTTCCCCAGCAGTTCTACCTTTTTGAGGGCTCTGGCCACTGGCTCTTCTATTTCAACGGCGGAGCACGGATCAGGTGGCGGCGAGTAGTTCTGGCGAGGCCACGCGCGGATTCGGCGGCGGCGCACAGTTTTGCATCGGTGCGCGGATCCATCGAGGGCGGCCGTAGATCTGGTTCTAGCCCTCTCCGGCTTTCTCGTGGGACGACTCCAACGACTTCCCCTTCCGACCTCCTCAAGGACCCTTAACGATGCTGGCGCCACCCACGCGCGCCAAGTTCTTGCCGATGTGGCCCTATTCTGCTGACCGTATCCCCATGTTTGGTACCACCCTACCTCCTTCATGGGAACCAACGTGGCGTCGAGATCGTCATGTGGACTTTGTCATGGCTTGCTATTGACGGCTCTAGGGTGGTGCCTGGTGGCTACGGATCCTCATGTTCCTCTTCGCACCTCGGTTTCGGGTCGAAGGTGCACCGGACGAAAGCCCTGCTGAACTTCATGCTTGGCCGATGATGGCAACGCCTCTTTCAGGCACCGCTCCTGCCTTGGCGGCATCGTTGCTGGTGCCTCCTTTTCTTTGGGTGAAAGCCTAGTTATGGACTAGCGATGGCAGCGAATTTGTTGTCGTACCCTTGTTGAAGGTGTTGCTTTGGTTCTTCCGTGTTGCTGTTAGAAGAGCTCTTTGTTTGGTAGCCGTGTTGTCGCTTCATCAGAGGTTTCGGCTGGGTTTAGTTGCAGGCGTTGCTATTGTGTTAGTGGCCAACGGTTGTAGACGGTGTTATGGTGTTTCTTGCTATGCAAAGTGTGGTGTAGGTGTTTATTGCCTGTGGAGTTGGTGTTGGTAGGGCCTTGACCAAGGTGGCAGCCACTGCGCTGCAGTTGTGCCTCAGTGCAGTTGTTTTCCCTGAGATTTTATCCCATTGTACAGTTTTCCCTCTACTTAATTCAGAAAGCCAACGTTTGTTTGGCCTTAAAAAAAGTAGTTGTAGCCAAAAATTTAAATTCGAGCATGAACCTAAATAATATTTGTATTACATAATAAATATAACATGCATAGAGTTTTGTCTTAAAAAATATCTTTAACAATGCAATGATTTTGTTGGGTTTATAAATAAGTTAAAGTAGCAACTGATATTTTGCATTTGGACTACGGTTCTCTTTTGGATGAGATTCTACTTTTCATTCCCCGCGGGAAATTAGGTGCATCATACATGTGTGTTCAGCAAGACATCGTGTGCCTATATCATGGAGGCCCGGAGATTCTACTTCTATTTTCGATGGTGAAATATTCAGGAAAAATTGAAAGAATACGAAGCCAAAAAAATAAAAATAAAAATAAAAATAGAAGAACAGAACAAAACGAAGGGAGATGGGCTCCCGCCGTCTCTTCCTTTGCGGGGCGCTGCACACATGCATGTGTGTAAGCGTGGGCACGCCTAGTATACCCGGCCTGCCCACAACAGATTAACAGTAGATATTCACAGAAGCGGAGTACTATATGGCTAACGTGAATAAGATATATCCGGACAAACCTGAGTTGCATCCGCACGCCAGCCGAGAAGCCCGAAGAAACCCAGCCAATCATGCCAAGTGTGCGACCGGGCCGACCGTGCGCGCATGATTGGGGGATCTGGGATCCAATAGATCAATCATGAGCCGCGCATGCAAGTGGGCCGGGTTTGATTAGTAGTGAGCCGTAGGGCCCGCGCACGGCCCACGCCACCGGCCTCGCGCGCCTCGCCACGACCACGAGGGCAGCACATGGGGAGCCCCCGCCAGCCTCGTACAGGTGGGCCCCGCCCGGTCGACCCGACACCGGCCGGGGGTTACACGCCTGCGTGCGGATGCGGGCGCGGGGGATGGGAGGCGGTCACCGCGTCGCATGATTGGGCGCACCGCGCACGTGAGGGACAGCTAGGCAGCTCCGCGCCTCGCCCATGCGCCCCCTCCGCTCGGCCTCCCGTGCCATGCCAGATTGCCAGTGCCACTGCGTGTTGCCCATTCTCTCCCTCTCTCCATCTACGGGTATTTTGGGTGAGTACCGACTCCGAGTACTACCTCGGCATAAACCACAAAAAAAAGATTAATTAGATAAATACCATCGTAGAAGTTGAGAAATGATATTTCTCATCTTTGTTTTTAGTCATCGAAAGGATCTAGGAGCCCTGGAATGAGGAGTTGAATAGAGTCCTAACTAGGGAGGGCAACGGGAACATTCTCCGACAGGGAGTGTACCCCTCTACCCGGCTCCGACATAGCCAAAATTCTCCACTCCCTGTCTCCGGCCGCTGGGAGGATTTTTTTCCGTCCCTCATCCCCGATCAGGTATACGGGGAACCCGATGTACAATTCCCCGGCGAAGAGAGGGGACAAGAACCCTCGCGACGGCGTGAGGAAGAAGGAGAGGGGGGAGAGGAGAGAGAGGCAGATGCAGAGGAGAGAATCGCATATGTGCGCCGTCGGTGTTGCTCCGTCGAGGCCGCGCCTACTCCCGCGCCACCTCCCGTCGCCGCGCTTGCTTCCGCTCTGTCGGTGTTGTGCCTGCTCCCATGCCGCCTCCCGCCGCTGCACCTGTTCTACAACCGCACCTCCTCCTGTAGCCGCGCCTCCTCCTGCGTCGCCGGTGCTGCGCCTGCTCCCACGCCACCGGCGCCGTGAAAATGGAGGGAGCGAGGGGGTAGAAATGAGGGGAGTTGAGGATTAGGGTAAAGAAGTAGAGTTGGGTTGGGCTGGGCTGGGCTGGTGGAGTGGATGGGTTAGACCAGATAAATGTTTTAATTTCGGGTATAGGGTGGGTCCTCGCGAGGAGAAAATTTACCCGTCTCCGTCCCCGCGATACCCAACGGGGGATGATTTTCCATATTTTCATCCCCGCGGGGAAGCAACTGTCCCCATACCCGTCCCCTAATAGGGGAATTCCCCGCCGGGAATCAGGGAATGGGACCCTGCTGCCATCTCTCATCCTAACTCCTAAGCAAGTTTTAAGTTTTTTAGTTTTCTTTAAAATTAAAGCAAGATTAAAGCTTTCTACTATTAGAACACATAAAAACAAGGACAAAGGCAATTAATAAATTGCAGGAAGTAAAAGAGAACGAACAAGGATTTTTATCTCGAGGTTCAGATCAAGGTCTACTTTTCTCCTACGTTTCCATAGGAGCACCCTTCACGAAAAGGGGTATAGCTCAGGGCCTCGTTTGTTTCAGATTAAATTAAATTAAATTAAATGAAAATTTATTATTTTTGTATAGGGCAAATGTTGTAATATTTTGTAGTTATTTTTGTGGGGTTTTAAATAGTTCTTCTTAGAGTTCGCAAAATATTTTTTCATATTTTTTTTAATTTTTTAAAATGTATTTCGAGTGGGTCACAAATTTGCTACAGTAAAATGCAACTCAACTTTAATCTGAAACAAACAAGGCCCAGATCTATTAATGGTAGCCCTTTAACACTCTGATAGGCAGACTCTTCCCGTCACAACCACTTGGCTCTTCCACAAGGACTTTCCTAAAGGTCACCGAGCCACCATCTCTCAAACTTAAGTCTTCAGTAATAGGTTGGAGAAGAACTGATTCTGCCGAATGAAGCTCCCATTAAACATAAAAAACTACCTAGAACTCTAACTCTCAAGCTATCTCACAAGCTCAACCAAACCCTAGCTTTTAGTGGCTCCCACTCAAATAACTTAATGGATGCTCAAAAGAGTGCAGCAGCAACAAAAAAAAAAAAGAAAAAAAGAGCACTCACGAGCCCTTAAATAGGAGCCATGAGAAAACTAACTGTTTAAGTGCAGGCGCAACGCAAGCGGATTGACCAGTAATACGTAACCCGATAATGGTTATGCATACAAATTACAAAGCCGGGATAATATATGCAAACTTGATGGTTCGGTTTTTCTATATGAACTAACGATCGTTAGCTAGCTAGCTGTGATTTCACCTTCCTTTGAACGCCAGGTTTCTTGGGGTTATTTAAAAGGAAAAACGCATCAAGTTGGGTGTGAGGGCGCCCTTTAATTAGTCAAGTTCCAATCAGTAGAGAAATCGCACTTTCGAAAGAAACGGCAATGATCTCATTGAGAGCATCAGGAAGAAATTTAAAAAAATGGAAATAGTTTTTGATGGTTGCAGATATATATGAATCTATTATCCCTTTTCCATTGATGTTGATATCAGCAGCTGAATCACAAACCAATTATTGATACCACATACTCTACCATGCATACCTTTTTAGATAAACGATTAATTATGTGTGCATACTCCTTGATTTTGTTTCAACAAAGAATATCTATCCCAAAGTCCCAAGTAACAGTTCATAACTAAAGAGAGTAATACACACACTTTGGTGTTTTCCTTTTTTTAATTAACCCTTTTATAATCCTTAAAACATAAGTGGCGCCAACTTAGAGCATCCACACATACTCTCTAAACTAAGGTGGAACCCATGGCTCACCTCAATACTACTGTAGTAATAGAAGGCCTGCTTCATGCAGTACTCTAAGACGAGACTCATATTGCTTATTTCATTGACAAATGGGATCATGTAATCATGTTGTGCTTATAGTCTATCTCTAAGCATGCATGGAGGTTGCCTCTATCGGCCTATATTATAGGCAGATCTAGACTGTGCAATGGTTAGAAGTTGTCTATGGTAGAAATTGTCTATGATAAAATATTAGCACTTTCATATTTATTTTAATCCAAAATAAATCATTAATATGTTTTGATAAATAATCATCACAAAATGAGAGCTTATATTAGATAGACAAGCACTAACAACACATGTATCCCTCTAATAAACTCACCACCAACACAACGATAGAGAATACATAATGGGTAGCTTGTTGTTGGGATAGTTTGGTTGTTGATTTATTAATCAAATAAATTAGGTTGGAAGATCGAATCAAGAATTTCATTATATCCCTTTCTTCTACCTTGTATTTTATATGAGATTTCATCTAGAACTAGAACATAAGTAAAAAAGTGAATAAAGAGGGGCGATCTAAACATCACTAATATACGATGACCGTCTTATTAATACTTATTAATAATTCTAAAGAGTTATCTTGGAATTCAGAATTGAATAAAGAAATCTCTACTCAAGGTAAGTGGGTATAGATAGGGCTTATACCTTCAAAAAAATACTCTAGCTTTTTAAATTTAAAAATGTTTTTTTTGTTGTGTCGGGAAATATTTTTCCAAGATAAAAAATGTCCATTAGGCGCCTAATCTTTATGTCATAATAGATCCGAACGCTTGCCTCGGATTTACTTCAATATATAAATTCTTCGAGTGAATAACTAAAAAAAATGACGTTGACATTGTTGTTGCTGTCGACAACGACGTTGGGGTAATTGCTATTGTCGCCGGTGAAGACATCGACGCACATTGGTGTAGGAGGATCGTGCGGTGAAGACAAGAAGTTGCGATACAGAAGTCTCTGCAAAAACCAATGTGTCCTCTCATGATGCAGGAGCGCAAGGATGGTGCAGTTCTGGAAACCTGCTCTCCCATTCGACAGTACACATTGATGCATAGGACGGGGAAGCCCAGACGAAGGTGCAACAAATGGGAGTGATAAAACCTAGGATTTTTGTGCAAGCTCATGGCGGGGGCAGTACATATATATAGGGAAAAACCGTGTGGACTAATGGGCCATGAGATTGTGCCACGATCGGGTTAACACGTTTCCTATCTGAAAATTGTTCCATAAAATTCTAGAGAGCAGAAGAATAAAGTGAAAAAGAAGATCGCATCTACGCAAGCCCGAGAGCTAGTTTTCGATGAACCATTCACGCAAGTGCCGTACGCATGCCTTGCCCCTACGTGTTGAGCCACGTGTTGTTTTCTTTCTCACTCACACCACATAAGCTAGTGAGATGAAGCAAGCTCCACTATTTAAGCTGGTCATACACTCCTCCCATTAACAATATGATACTACCTCCGGTCATAAAAACAAGCCGCTGTTGACTTTTGGACACGCATTTGATCATTCGTCTTATACAAAAATTTAGTGCAAACATGTGTAAATATAAATCATGCTGAAAGTACCTTTAATGATAAAACAAATCACAACAAAATAAATGATAACTTACATAATTTTCTAAATAAGACGAATGGTCAAAGGCGTGTCCTAAAGTCAACAGCCACTTGTTTTTATGGCCGGAGGGAGTATTAAAGAAAGTGCATGTCTCTAAGATGAGTCTCTGTAAGATGTGTCTTTATTCCGACGTCTGACTGGCGGATGCTGTTGGTCAATTGGATCTGGCCGGTCCACGTGCTCACGCCGGACGGATGGACAAGCGTAGTGATGCCTAGCGTGGCTCCGCTAGCATCTACGGGCTGGATTTCTGTCACTCCAGAATGGGTGGAAGAACAAGACGCCGCCAGGTCGCAGGAGGCCGGTCGAACAGGATTGCCACGTCCGAAACCTCGCCCCATTCCTGGGCTAGAGGACCCACACGAGCTCGTGACGGTCAAGTGGACGGTGGATGAGCTGAAGGACGAGTTGAAAAGGACCCGGGCTCAGCGCGACGAGGTTGTGCTGGTTGCGAGATGGGCCACTGTGGCGAGGGCCGATCTGGCTGCCAAGCTGGAGGATGCCGAGAGGAGGGCGGCCGCGGCTGGGGCGACAGCCTTGCTTCCAGTCACGCTGCCAGCGTTGCCGGGCCCCGCGCCGTTGGAGGAAGGTAGCGAGGAACCGGTTGGCCGCCAGCCCTTGGCGCTGCAGGAGACTCGTGCCCACGGGCTCGGCGGGAGCACGCGCAGGGTTATCGCGGCGAGGACATGGAACATGCTCGCTCATACCAGAAAGGTGGCACCCTTGACCCTGCTCTCTACGTTTAAGTACTGAATTTCTTGCGTTTTGACTTGGTTTTTCCTGTTTCAGCTTTACACGCTTATCGCCGGCTCGTCCTCGCTGATGGAAGCGATGGGCGGGCAGGCAGATGATGATGCAGCGAGGATTGATCGCCTCTCCGCCGAGCTATCGCAAGCCCGGGCCCAGGCAAAGCGCGCGGACGGGCTTACCGCCGAGGTTGACGCCCGTGCTACGACGCGTATCACCGAGCTAACATCCGCGCTAAAGACAGCGTAGGAGAAGGAACAGGAGGTCCTGACGAGGCTCGCTCGAGCTCGGGAGGTGGAGGAAGCCGTGAAGATTCAAGCCCAGGCAGCTCGCGAAGAGGCAGACAGGGCTCGGGTCCTTTTTGACGAGGAATGCGAGCGTAGAGAGGCGGCCGTCAACGAACTAGCGGCTACCAAGTCTGATCATAACTCTATTGTTCGCGGGCTCGAAGAAACTTGTAGTAAGCTTAGGGCAGAAAGCGCCACGTTACGCGAAGCTGGGGTGAAGTCCGTGGCAGAGTCAGAAGCCCTGAAGAAGCAGAGAGAAGAGCTCGCCGAAGCCCGGGTCAAGCTGCGCCAGGAACAAAATGACATGGCCGCGCGGGCCATAGAGTTACTTCAGGCACAGACGCGAATCCGGGACTTAGAAATCGAGCTAGAGAGGCTCAAGCTGCAGCACGGACCGTAGTTTGACCCGGACCACAGTCCTCGGGCTTTGCGCCACATACCTTTGTGTATTTTCTTTCGAACGCCCGTTTGATCGGATAAACATTGCGTAATGTGCGGTGGCCGAAGGGCTTAGCCGTTTGTCCCTTAATTTATCATGTCAAGTCGTACGTACTGTGAGCTCTGTTGCGCAGCACAGTGTTTTGCTGACGGGAAGTACAAGTTGGCTCGGCACAGATACGGAGGCGAAACTGCCCGCGCCGGTTCATGCACTCGGCCTAAACCACGCGGCGGGTCGTGAGAAGATCGCCGAGCCTTGCCTGCGCGGGTGGACCACACCTATACGGTAGGCTCTGACCCGTAATGATTTCTCCCCTGCCGCTGACGGCGGGGCCGAGGCACGTGTCGCGCGGCGACAGGCGCGGTTGGTATTGTGCGAGACGGCGCGTGCGCTTGCGTCTCCTCAGCTCGGGTAGTGGGTTTTAATTTCTTGCCCCTTCGTGCGCGACGACGCTTTGGGTAACTTGCAGTGTGACAGGACATTGGGCAGCCGCCCGGCCTATAAAGCAAGAAACGCAGCGCGCCGCGTGACCCTTACGCCTCGCCTGCGCTTGTCTTAGAATAGCGAACAGAAAAATCGCCAGTTCCGAGCGGAGGCAGAGCAAAGAGGGCGAGCAAGGGAGGATAGCTTGAAACCATGTCTTCTAACTACAACTCCGGCTACGCGGCGGCGTTTATCGAGGCCTTGTTTGCGGAGCCTAACCCGCCGCTCCCTCTGTCGCCGCCGATCCAGCCCGCGGGGAAGGAGGAGGAGGTCGTAGGCCCTGCCGCCGTGGCTCCTGCCGTTGCGGCCCCCGCCTTCGCGGGCCAAGCTGCCGCATTGGCGGCGTATGCCCAACTTCGCACTGACGAGGAGATGGCCAAGGCGTTGGCGGTCGCCCTGGCGGCGGAGGAGGACGAGGAAGACGCGGTGGCGGCGCAGATTGCCGCCGATGCCGCGTACGCCGCCATACTGGCGGCGGAGGAGGATGCCGCGCTGTTAGCCGCGGCTGGAGGAGGAGCCGCGCCGCTGGCCGCGGCGGAAGAAGAGGCTCCCCCGGAGCCCGTGGTGGAGCGAGAGGAGGTTCCACCGCGGGTCGTGGCAGAGCAGGGGATTGGGACGATTGCGGAGGCCATCATCGCGGTGCCTCCTCCGCTGCTCATGGATTCCACCAACTATCAGCGGCGGAGGAGGCAGCGCTTAGATGCGCCCGGGCCATCGATGCCCGTGCCGGGAGGGGCTGAGGCGACGGCGGAGTCATCTGGCGCAGACCGGTGGGTGTGCATGGGCGACCCCAACCGGGGTTGCCGGAGGCGCCATCCGAGCGCGCCCAGGCCGCGCGCGCCCGTGCCAGGCCCACTGTCATCATCATCGTCGTCCGCGGCTCCGCCTGCGCGTCGCCAGCGTCGCTTGTAGGGGCGGCGAAGGAGTTGCGGGTTTTTGGGTGCTGCCGACGCTGTAGTAGCGCGGCGCCCTCTTTTGCTGTAGCCCAGAAGGGCGGGACTTTTCTTTTGGTTGTGAAATCCCTTTGCTCCTGTAAGATCCTTATGTGAAATGCAGTCCTCCTTTAAGTAACTTGCCCTGATCTATCTTCTTTGTTCTTCCTTCCCGTGCGAATTTGCGAGTCTGAAATGCCAAAGACAGAGGAACAAGATGAACAGTAGCGAAGTCCAGTGTAGAACTTAGGAGATTTTAAGCAAACGGATTGCTTTTGAAAGGTTGTTTTAGGTGCGCCTGATCATCCAGCCCCCGGGCCGTGGCCAAGTCCAAGTGCGATCTTGGAGTTGGGCGCGGTCTAGAGACTAGAGTGACTTAGAAAAATTCGTGCGAACTCCTAGCCCCGAGCTTTGGTGGGCCGCGCCGCGATGCGGGCCCAACGAAGCTAAGGACTTAGGAAGAGAAAAGCTGGGCGCAAAAAAGCCTTCAGCCCCTGAGCGCTACGGCCCAAGTTAGCCATCCAAACAAACCTGACGTGGGCTTACTGTACCTTTGGGCCACGGGAATTCCACATTGCGCGGAGATTCACTAGGGTGCGAATGAATGGCTTATCCCGCCGTGGAAATGCTCCAGAATGCTTTATCCTTAGCCCCCAGGCTTTTGGCCACGGGCTTGTTTGAAATGGTCATGACTTAGACCAGCGTGACTCGCGAATGGAGGAAGGTTTTTTTTTTTTTGAAACTAATTGAAATGAAGGAAACTTACGACTTGATTAAGCGTAGAAGCGTCGCAGAAGGGAGATGTTCCATGAGCTAGGGAGCTCGTTCCCATCCTTGTCAGCAAGGCGTACTGAGCCCGTGCGCGTCCTCGCCGCCGTCGCCCTGGTGCGCGGCGCTGAACTCGATCGTGGGCGCGGCGGCGGCGGCGGCGGGGGGGGAGGAGCGGGGGCGGATGTCCACCTCGCCGGACAGCGCCGCCGCGCTGTCCAGCGCCAGCGGGAAGCGGGAGCTCGAGCGCACTGGCTCCGGCGCCCGCGCCGGCAGCGACGAGGAGGACGGTGGCGACGGCGCCGCCGGCCGCAAGAAGCTCCGCCTCTCCAAGGACCAGGCCGCCGTCCTCGAGGAGTGCTTCAAGACGCACAGCACGCTCAACCCCGTAAGTACCCTCCTCGTCTTCCTCCTCTTCCTCCTTCCCGGCCGCCGTGGTCGTCCATGGATTCTGATCGAGATTTCCTGTGATTGATTGCAGAAGCAGAAGGTGGCGCTGGCGAACCGGCTGGGGCTCCGGCCGCGGCAGGTGGAGGTGTGGTTCCAGAACCGCCGCGCGAGGACGAAGCTGAAGCAGACGGAGGTGGACTGCGAGTACCTCAAGCGCTGGTGCGACCGCCTCGCCGACGAGAACAAGCGCCTCGAGAAGGAGCTCGCCGACCTCCGGGCTCTCAAGGCGGCGCCGCTCTCGCCGGCGTCCGCGCTCCAGCAACCCTCCGCCGCCGCCACGCTCACAATGTGCCCCTCCTGCCGCCGCGTCGCCGCCGCGGGCGCGCCGCCGCCGCCTAACCAGCAGCAATGCCACCCCAAGCCTACCACCCCGGCCGTCGCCGGCAACGTCCTGCCCAGTCACTGCCAGTTCTTCCCGGCCGCCGCCGACCGGACCAGCCAGAGTACGTGGAACGCCGCCGCGCCGCTTGTCACTCGAGAGCTCTTCTAAAATCCATCCATCTCGCCATTAACAAAGAAGAAGGGTGATCGATTAGAACAAGCTACAATATAATTAGGAGATTGCAGGTGGTGATTTGGGTTAATTAATTGGTTAATCTATCGATCAGAAGAGGATATTGTTTCGGTTTGGTAATTAGTACTCAGTACTAGTGATTTGGTTTTTGATTAATTCAGTTGGGTTTCTGAGACAAGGAACAAATTAAGCAAAGCAAAGAATGGCTGTCCGCTTTTTCTTGGACGGCGTGTACCAATTCACCAAATCTGCCGGTTGGTGAATTAACAGCTTGATTGATTGTACTACTAATTGATTGATGAGAAAGTTAATGAAATATTTTCACATCTTTCTTAATCCTCTCTTCAACAAGATTATTTGGAGCCTGGTCCATTGATCAATCAATAGTCCTGTGCCTTTTTTTCTTTTGCTGCCGGTGTGTTTGTGACTGACCTACACATCTTGTAACTTCTTTAACCAAAAGGACATCTTTTAGAACAGTGACATCTGATCCATGAAAGCATTTGATGGTGATCCACATTTAATCATAGTTTCAGATTTTCAGGAACGGAAAATTTCATATCTTGATAAAGTATGCATGAGTTCATGAGTTCACACGTATATACTCATGTTCTTTAACCAAAAGCTAACCTGCAGACAAGTGACAGGGTAAAGTCGCAGTCAGATCTTTTAAGACATCTGATTAGATTACGATCCTGCTTGATTAGTTTTGACCTGGGGCGAGTTCTTTTCAACCGACAATTGTTTCTTTACGCGATTCGCAGCGATCAAAGTTATTTTGGTGAAAGCTTGCTTCCAGCCTTTTCCAGCCCTGATCTCTTATAAGTTGTAAAATCAATCAATCTAATTGGGAGAGCTAACCTAACTCAACATGGCAAAGATAAGATCACCGCATAAAGAGGCAGCAACCTATTTGCTTATTGGCTTTGCTACCTTCTGAAAAGCTGGTTGCTTAACTGTAATCAGCAATTCATTATGCTGTCCTACTTTGCAACCAAATGAGAAAAACATGCAAACCAGCGTGACAGATTCAATTTTCTCCATAAGACAAACCAATAGTTCAGCTATCTTAGTTCAGTGGAAGTTTTTTTTTCTACCATTTCTTTTCGCTTTTTCTCAACAACCTCTGTAAGAGGGACAGCCTAACTGAACACGCTAAGACAACGGCTTAAAACAACACCCCTCTGCACAGTTCATTGCTATTGATGCAGTGTTTTATCAAGATGTCTTACTTTGCAATCAGATGACAAAACAAGCTAATTGGAATTAATTACAAACATACCAACACATTTGGCATCGGAAAGGAAAGAAAAATAAGTGTTAGCAGTGAGGTACCTATCAGCTAGTAAAGGTCTCTGTCTTTTTCTTTTTTATTTTGCTTGAGCTGCACAACACAAAACCTCTCTATAAAGTCTACTTCTACACATGGTCTGTCAAAACTTGACATCTTGGTAACAGAAGCCACCAGTTGCCACACTGGGGGATGCAATCCAAAATGTGTATCAGTTTCTCTTTGATCTCCAGTCCATGATTGCAGAACGAAGAGAGTGATTTGGTAATATACTCTTGTTGGGCAATTGTAGGTTTGTCATGGGGGACTTGTTGTTCATGCTTAACCACATCTCGATCGCCTTGCGATCATATGTGTACCCATCTGATGCGACGTATGGATCGACCATCACTTCCTGAAACATAGAAATATAAGTACAAAGTCATCTCAGGAAACCCTCGTCTATGAAAAATCACTAAGAAGAGAAGGGCAATTTCCAAAACACCTGAAGTATGGGGCAAACAAAATGACTTGGAGGGGCTGTTGGATGAAGAGCTGTTTCTTTGGCCTTGGTAGCAAGATCCTTGAGCCGCTCCAGCAACGGAAGAACATGCTTGCTCAAGTCGGGCCGGTCTTTGCGCCTCATTTCAGTGCATCTGAGTGCTAGAACAGCCAATTCCTGTGTCTCGTTCAGAGGCCACTCCCCAGCAGCTGCATCCAGAATGTCCACAAAACAGCCATCCTCTACTGCAGTCTCCACAACATGAGCAAGGCCCATTGGTGATTTTGCTGTTAGCAACTGCAAGATCACAATACCTAGTGCGTACACATCGGACTTCATGGAGAGTATACCGGTTCGTTGATACTCTGGGTCTATGTAGAAGAATGTACCCACTGGGGCTGTGTTCTTGATCATTGTGGACAGGTACTGATCCATACTTGGAAGCAAAGTTGACAGGCCTACATCACCTATCTTGCTAACCAGGTTCCTGTCTAGTAATATGTTTGCAGGCTTCAGATCACGGTGGATTATAGGCTCTGGCTTGGAGCTGTGAAGGAACATAAGAGCAGTGCCGACCTCCCAGGCAATCCTGAGACGGTCAAACCAGGTCAGTGGCGGCGTGTTATTTCTGCGCTGCAACATGTCATCCAGGCTGCCATTCTCCATGTATTCATAGACCAGGCAACCGTGTTCAGGGCATGCTCCGAGCATCAGCAACAAGTGAGGGTGCCGGATTTTACCAAGGACCTCAAGCTGAAATAAGATGCGGTGCACCATTTAGATGGTAAAGTAATTGGGGTAAGGATGATCAGCAAAACGAAAATGAAAAACTATAACTTGCATGGTATGTGCAATCGATTAAAGGTTCTAGTTTCATAAATTTTATGTTTTGTCAAATTTGTTTGTAAAATACTTGAATTTTGTTGGGAGGCTATTTTATTTTGTTCAAACTATGCAATGGTGCAATGTTCATGTCAAAATGAACACGATAGCATTGGAGAGAAAACAACAGTACCTCCTGCTGTAATTGTTGAGTTCCACAGCCTTCAAGTGAATTCAAGATTTTTACTGCTGCAACTGTATGACGAAACTTAGCCTTGTAGACTGTGCCATATGATCCCTTACCAATCATGAGATTATTAGAGAACAACGATGTAGATGTTTGTATCTCCTCCCATGTATACCTATTATACTCTTGAAAACAACGTCCAACAATCTTGTCTCCTGTCTTATTCTCATTAGCTTCTTGATTACTACTACTCCGTGATGCTTCCATTTCAGTAGAGCGTTGCTTAAATTCAGCTTCTTTTTTAGCTGCTTCTTGTTCTTCCCTCTCCTTTTTCCTTACCAATGTCCTCACCTTTTGTCCTGTCAGTTCAATATCCTTAAGCTCAATTTCATCCTGATTACATTGAGTGCCCAACTCGTGTAACTAATAGCAAAGATTCAACAGGAAACAGTTAGAACATGTAGGTTACTTACTTTTGAATGGTGACTATAATGAAGAAATAAACCTTACTTTCTGAGTAGCATCAAATGATTCTTTCCGAGCAAAGTCATTAAGTTTTTGAAGATGCTGAAGTTTGACCCTCAAATTTTCAATCTCAAGCTTCAGATCATCCTGTTTAGCACAAGTAGTTCACAAAATACACATTTACCCGAGAAAATATCTTTCTTATGAAGAGAATAATTTATTGCTATTACTTGATAAGATAAATACCTGTTCAGGAGAATTTTTCAGATTTGTTGAAATTTCAGAAACTGATGCCTGGTTAGAGTCATCTGGTAAATTATCTCTTTGGAAGCTCCTATAGATAGAGTTTCCACTGCTGCTGCTACTGAACTGAGCTTCTGAAGTAACTGAGTACGAACTTGGCAAGGCTGTGTCATCATGGTAAGAGCCCTCACTCCCACCGCTGCCTGAAGGGCTAGCTCGCCTGTTCGACAACTTGTTTATGTTTGCCAGAGCTTGATCACGCTGAGATGTCAGGGAAGGCTGCTTGTAGAAGGATACATTTGGTGTTCCAAATGTTTCTGCCCGATCTGCAGTGGACAGAATCTTCAGCACACTAGTATTTAAGCGTTAAGAGGTGCGGCTTGTATTGATTAGGGGCCATGGGCCAGTATATATACAAGTACAAGGGGCAGACAGAGAAAGCCTATAACCATACACAAGGCCCATAAAGAGGCCCATATACACTGTACATTGCACCGCCCTCAAACTCAAGGTGGATCCACAACATCGAGTTTGAAGAGATGAAAGGCATGATGCGCTTTAGTATGTGCCTTGGTGAAAAAGTCTGCAACCTGAAGCTCTGAATGAACATAGTGAAGAGTGATCACCTGTTGTTGCACTTCTAATTGAACATACGAAGCATCAACACCAATATACCTGGTACGCTCATACTTCACAGGATCTCGAGCTATACTGATAGTGCCAAAACTGCCAGATTGCATTGTCGTAGGCATGGAAGTAACAACACGAAAATTTGCTAGGAGCCTTCGAAGCCAGGTCACTTTAGCCGCCACAGAAGCATAATTTCACAACTCAGCCTCAGTACTAGAACGGGAAACAACCTGCTGCTTCTTGGTCTTCCAGGCAATGAGAGAAGAGCCAAGAAACACATAGTAAGCAGAGAGAGACTCGTGATATGTACAATCACTAGCCCAAGAGGCATCAGAATAGGCATGTAGCTGTAAAGAACTGGAGCTAGGAAAGAGCAAATGAGGGTCAAGAATACCACAAAGATACATTAAAAGACAAAGGAGGGTGGCTGACGGTGACCTGAGGTGATGGCACATGGCCTGAAGGACGGCGGCGTGGCCTAGAGCGTCCTGGCGGCGAACTAGAAGAGTACGACAGCGACGCAGATCTGGACAGCGACGATGATGTGGATTTAGACGACAACGGCAGCAGTGTGGATCTGGAAGATGTGCGAGGGCCGGCGGACTTGAGAAGATAGTGTTGACGTCACCAAGGAAAGATGTCAATGGCAGAGGCTACAAGAGGTGGAAACCTAGATAGGATTTGGAGAGAGCCTAGACTCTGATACCATGTTAGGAGGCCATAGGCCAGTACATATACATGTACAACTGTACAAGGGGCAGAAAAAGAAAGCCCGTAAACACACAAGACCCGTAAAGAGACCCATATACACTGCACATTAACATTAGAACAAAAGACTAAATGCCCAATAAAAACAAAACCACAAGACATTCATGTTCCTGAAAGTTTTCTTTTATTGTTTCTGAAAGCTTAGTTCTAATAATGCGAAGGCGCTGATCTAGGGTTATTAAAATTCATCATATCCAATTGATAATTGTAGAAACCAACAAATTTTTCACGGCACAAAACATGTAGACCTATCTATTACCTGAGGGTGCACTGGAGGAAATGCTTCTAGAGCTTGGAGAAGAAACTGTTGAAGAAGATATGGATTGAGGTGTTTCACTGGCATCAGATGTGGCTGAATGCACAAATGATAATTTGCCCTTTGAAACGATATATGCTGTACAGAAGCTTGGAATGCACTCAGAGATTTTGGTTGCAGTCTTACTTCCTTTGAGTTTCCTGAAAATAATTGACAATGGTAACCACATAATTAACATTAAAGACATGTAAAATGAATGTCTAACTCTACTTGGGGAACGCTGCAAATTCTCAAAACTGCATCATCAAAACTCAAAAGGCTCAGGAATTAGGATATCCAGAGCGGTGATCATTTCCAAACTGTAGTTATAATAACCAGTGGTTATACATGACTTACCTCCACGACTAGTGGGTATTGAGTATTGACATATTATTTTGAAAGAAAAATTAATGTGAAACAAATGAAGTGATGTTGCAATTTTCTATACATTGTAAAAATTCAGTACTGATGGATCTTTTTTTGTTTGCAGTACTCTTTTTGGTAAATATTTACTGGAGATTTTGAACAATAATAAAGGAACATGTAACCAGTACAATCCACCCATATCTGCTCCTACCGTACTTAATGCCTTTTGCTGAACAATTGTTTATTTTGCATTTCTGCCAGTTTCCACATAAAACTTGCAATCTAGTAGTTGCACTGGAACCTTCAGAGGTAGGCCGAACTGGTAGCTGAGGCATTAAAATAGGCATGGTCGTCCTACCAAATTCTTAGCTTTGTTGACGATTTATATGTAGTGCACCAGTTATCAGCCTAAAAGATTATTGCATTTGCATTAATCTGTTGAACTAATGCATGCAGTATCAATGTGCCTCAATAAAGTGCAGGTAGGAACTGGGAAGGTTCATAATCGAGAAATAAATATAATAGGTTACTTTTTTAGGGAAAAAGGTAGGGAAGGATCCTGTTGTGTGCCTATATATAAAATAAAATCAGAAAAAAAAAATAGATATTCACAAGCAGAAAGTAAAGCCATAGCAATACGTATTTTTTTAAAAAAGAAATTTCTTGGATTTCCATTAACAAGAACAGAAGCAAAATATACAGTTCCAGGTCCCATCTAAAGCCATCCAATAGTTCTGATAAATATTGGAAGTTATAGACAATCTTTGATAGAACAAAGGTTTTTCCCTATGGGTAACCATAGCAAACCTGTCGTTAAAAGTTTTTTCTCCTATCTTAGATCTAATTAACACATTTTATTTCTTATGAATTATGATCCACATGCTACAGCCTACAGGTGACCAAGACTATCAATTCCATATAAAAAGGACAGAATCAAGAGCGCTAGCATTAGTATAAGAGTGCTTGACGTATATCCAATACTCATGTTTATAGGCGGGCATATATGCAGGACGATAAACAAATATTCTGATAAACTGTGTAGCAGTTGCAACAAGAATTTACCTTCGGAATATGCTTTTCGAGGAAGAACCTAAAACTAACTTGCATATACTGAATTTGTTAATTTCTTCGCTTATAGCAGCCGGCACATCATCAGATTCAAGTAATACAGCTTCAGCTTCTACCTATTTATCCAATAGAGTAAAGATATTACTTGATTGGTGATTCATGAGTTACAAGTGGCATGCTTAGACAATTGTTGTGAGCCAACCTGTCTCTGAGCACACATCTTCTTGTAAGGGAGTAACATATTACTTGCTTGCCATTCTGCTTCTTTCTTGAATGCAGATGCTACATCTTCTCGCACTTGCGAAATTGGAATAAAATTGCCCACTAAGAAAAAGGTGAAAAGGGATGAAAAAAAGAACATGTAGACATTCAAATCGTTTGAAACAGTAACAAAAAGGTAAGCTCTCAATTCCATATTGTCCACATTCAGTACATCAAAAGTTCTAAAATTCATATCGACGTAACCTAATAATGTACTCAGTACACAAAAACTCTGTAGTTGGTGTGCAGTAGGTGTGACGTCACAATCATAAATTTGTTCATAGATGGTGCTACCAGCTAACGGTAGATCCATTATCCAAACCGATAGCATCTCCATTGTTATCGGCCCAACCTACCCATACCCTCTGGCTCAGTGCGCGGAGGCCAAGTTGCGAGCGGTGGGTTATACCCCTGCTTGTGAATGCCCCTCAGGCAGTAGCCTTCCTCGCACTGCCGCCAAGGCCGTGAAGATCACACTAGGCAGTTAAGACAGCTGTAATTGCCCATAAAACCTATACTCCGTCTTGGTCCCCATTGTAAAAACGAGGGCGTTCATGTAATCACCTTTGTAACCTAGTCTTGTAGCACCCATGCGACCCTATAAATTCACACCTCCTACACCCTTTCGGATATGTCATAATTTTATCATCAAAATACGTTCTTTGTGTCACTACAAATCTATTATCCGATTCACTCGACGACATTCATGAGGCACTCCAAATTTTCACTCTGTAACACTACTTTGTACACGCTCTATCTATCTTTAAAATTCCTTCATGTTTTACATTATACTTTAAATATCCCTTCCCTATCCCAAAAAAGTCGGAGTTACAATATTTTACTTTCTGCTAGAGAAGTACAGATGCTATACTTCAGGTCCTGCTTTCCTGTATTAATCGAGTTAGGAGTATCTTCATGCCATTCATACCTATTACGGATTCTTGGGTACAGAGCAGAATCTCCACTAGCTGCACAAATTGGGAGCTCTCTTATCACCCCTTAGTTTTCTTCTCTTGAACATACATAAATTAATTAAGTTGATATAGTATGTCCTTAATCTTTGTATAACAATAACACAAATGAATATGATCAGCACATTATACAATTAGCATGTGTATACCAATTTGCAGTTGTATTTGTCTAGTTTAATCAACCATGTGGCGCAAATTCCACATTCCATTGGCGCCTGACCTGGTAAAAGTAGTTAGTTTAATCCACTCCTCTGATGTACCCAATGCTACCTCCTCCAGTTGAACCCCCTATACCATAATCAACATTTCCCCTTGATTTTTCATTAAAAGAACTCACCAGAGTCAGAAACAACTCAGACAAGAAATGCATTCCCCCCCGAAGACTACAAAGAACAGCAAATAGGCAGGTAGAATCAATCAGAAAGAGGCAGTGGAAAGGGGCAAAAAAAACCTCACTTGGTGTGGGCACCATCTTGATCGTCGGCCGGACATACAAGATCCGGAAGAAGACCCTCCCTTCGGGCACGAACTTGTCGAGTGCCCACTTGAGGGCGTGCCTGCTGTTCTTGCTCCCGCTCACCGCAATCGCCACCGTGCTGACGCTGGGAGCCTCCATTTCCATTTCCATCACCTCGCCACCACCGCCGCTGGCGGCGGCCTCCTCCATCTCCATCCCCTCTGTGTCGCTTCACCCTCCTAATCAATCAACCACCGCTCCAAGAACCGCGAGCTACCTGGGCGCAGATTAGGGGGGGAAAAGGATTTCAGCTCCAGCCTCCAAGCAATCCTCCCCTAAATCCTCACGGCACAATGCACACACAGCTCTGAACAATCTCAGCAAAATATCAGGGAGGTGAAAATGACATGGATATTCAGTAAAATATCCACATGGTAGACAATATGACAAGAACATAAACCGCAGTGGCGAGAAGACCAGAAAGGCAAAAACTTTGAGCAGAGTTCGATGCTACGGATGGAGCGAGAGACCGCGAGGCCGGAGATTCATCAACCATACGCACCTCTGAGCCACGGGGAGTGACGACGGGACGAGAATGGAAGCGGCGAGCGAGTCAAGAGAGGCCGACATGGAATGAGGGGGACTGAGAGAGGACAGGAGCCAGAGAGGCCTCTCCAGTTAAGTTAGTTGGAGGGAAATAAATTGGGTAGGAAAAGGAGGGTGTGCATGCGAGAACACAAAAAATGCTATGCTCACACAGATGCTCTTAATGTGACCCTCACCCATATGTTCTTTCTTAAAATAATGTAGCTCTATCAATAGTGAAGTGAAAAGAGGAGCCAAAGAACTATCAGTTTCCTAGATTTGTTGCATAACATTGTTACATGTATCACCGACTTTAGTAGCAACTCTATACAATTATAGTAGGCATGGTATTATAGTATCACACAGACGGTCAATTTTTGGGTAAAATAGGTGTAACACAAGTGTTTCTAAAACAAAAGGAAGTGTAACAATAAATTCTTTAGAGAAATATGGCACGTGTCAGGGACTTTAGAGGAAAATTCATACATATTTAAGTATCTTTTAGCCTATAAAGGTTTATTTCAATTGTTTTCTAATAAAAGAAATGTAGACAAAGAAATTTATTTCGAGGATTCTTTGCACAACTTTTGAGGAAACACACCAATCATATAGTTCTAGGAGCACTCCTCAGATCCATGTGCCTAGCAAAGTAGTGCACAAACCTAGCAAAGAGATAACCTTAAGCTGGGACTAACACCTTTTAGAGGCTCAAAAGGTATGATGGTATATAGTTTTTCCTTCAAATGTACTTAACTCCTTTACATGTACGTAATGTCACCCTATTTACAGGGGGATTTTTAAACCGAAGGGATCAAAATGCCCATATAGATCTTCAAAATAAGATTTCATCGGTCTTTCATACTAGATAACTAAACTACTAAAGTATTACGCTGGACCACTAAAGCAGAGACACATACGTCCTTGGTCTCCTGTTCTAGAGCCATGACTAGAATGATCTCTCACCGTCATCTGGACCTAGAGTTTTAGGTCGTAGGCAATTACGGGTTGTCCTCTCTTAAAAGTATCCAATGATGCTTATTTTGACACAAGCACGGATCCTCTTGTATCGTTTGTCCCATTTGTGTTGTCCTTGCCTTTGAATTGACCCTTCCTCGTGAGGGCGCCATCGGTGAGGGTTGAGCAGAAGCTCGATACTGCCCCCCAAGTGGGGCGTCTCCACTAGGATCGAGCGAAAGCTTGTGCTCTGTTTTTGCTTCGTCGACTGGTCCCATTGTTTTTCTTCGGCGATCACGACAGAACAGGCTCGAGGGTCTTGTAAGACTCACGCTTTTGGTTCGCCTCGATGACTTGGCCTAGGATCTCTTGCTTTCTTATGATGGTCTCGGCGGATCAGAAACGGAGGTCCCATGAAACCCACACTCCACTTCACCTGAAATCATCATGTCGTAAGGAGTGGCTCTACCCCCCTAAAACAACAACATCAATTATTTTACCTTATGAAACTGGTCTATATTACCTGTTCTTCCGAAGCCAAGGTCTAGAACTTATAACAGTATGGGCTGTATATATGGCCATGTCTCCTGCGGTGCACCAAGATTTGTCATGTAGGAGTAGGACTCCTGAGTGACCACGGCATCGATGAACATGATTGGCAACTTGGTCCTAGTTAATTAACCATCTGCCTTGACCATGATAGATAATTCCAAGAAGCTACTAGCCACCAGCATCCCCAAGCAGGATGTGAACGAGGGAAAATGCAAACCCTTCCCCACAAGAGGACAGCAACCCAGCCCACACGCCACATGATGGATTCGTACTGTGCCTACAATTGATTTGGGTCGCCGCAAGCAGAGCAGCGTCGAGCAACCGGTGGCCGGTCGGTCGGTCAGTCAGTTCGGGGGGTTCCGCTGTCAGAGTCGCCGGAATTCAGAGCCTCGCCATGGAATTCAGCTCCATGATGGAGGGGACCGACGGCGGCGCTGCCGCTCGCTCGCTCGCGTCCCACGTCGTGATCCGGCGGCCCGGCGCATGGGCGGACAGGCATGGCCGTGGTCGTCGGAGCACCGCCGTCGCGAGAGCCGGCGGCGGCGCTCCTGCGGTGCACCAAGATTTGTCATGTAGGAGTAGGACTCCTGTGTGACCACGGCATCGATGGACATGATTGGCAACTTGGTCCTAGTTAATTAACCATCTGCCTTGACCATGATAGATAATTCCAAGAAGCTACTAGCCACCAGCAACCCCAAGCAGGATGTGAACGAGGGAAAATGCAGACCCTTCCCCACAAGAGGACAGCAATCCGGCCCACACGCCACATGATGGATTCGTACTGTGCCTGCAATTGATTTGGGTCGCCGCAAGCAGAGCAGCGTCGAGCAACCGGTGGCCGGTCGGTCGGTCGGTCAGTTCGGCGGGCAGGCATGGCCGTGGTCGTCGGAGCATCGCCGTCGCGAGAGCCGGCGGCGGCGGCGGCGCGGGCTCCCGCCATCCGGTCCCCGTGGGTCGCGGCGGTGTGCGGCGCGGGTGAGCCGAAGATCCGAGCATGGCGGCTCGCGTGGACTTGGCTCGCCTCTTGCTCGATTGGGCCCGGGCTTTTTTCTAGGAGTAACTGAGCGGGCATCTCACGGCCCGGGATTCATGGTGGGCTTGGGTTCTCCGCGGTATGATGGGCTGGACGGCAAGGCTAGTAGAAACTTGTTGTTATTACCTTGTGAATTTAAAAGATAACCAAATGAAAATCATCATATTAACTATATTATTATTATTACCTTTCAAGTTAAAGGGAACAGCATGTAAGAAATTTGTTTATAAAAGCATAAGGGAGAATTGTGCAATATATAAATGTAGATAAGGAAGAGTATTACTAAGATCATTCAAACTATTCGTTTTATATAACAAATAAGAGGGGGTATATAGCACGTTGTTTTTTTATTATGTCTCGGATCTAGCCTCCAGCCTCGCCTCGGAGCTATTGCTATGGGTCTGATAGCATCGCCAACAAGATCTCCATTTTTTGTTTTTTATATCGGAAAGGCTGTAGTCCGGGCACCACGTCCGGACGCTACATAGTGTGGACAAGGTGGGTCCCACAAACATTTTTTCTTTTGATGGCCATAAATTTTGATTGGGTGCTCTAATCCACAAACCGTTTGCACCAACCTGTTCCTCACATTTTTAGAACAAAACAAGATGCATGTTATCATATAAATCTTCAAGCTTACCTGGTGAAACTTGGGTTTTGCCTACTGAAACTTGGGCTTCATACTCGTTAAACTTTGCCAAACTGTCAAGTTTCATCAGGTTTAATTCAAGTTTCAACTGGTTTCATCCAAGTTTCAACTGGTTTCATCCAAGTTTCTTCAAGTTTCATCAGGTCAATTCAAGTTTCAACAGGTTTCATCCAAGTTTCATCAGGTTACATCGAAGTTTCATCCAAATTTCATCAGATTTTATCAGCACGCAGCCAAGTTTCATCAACACACCGCCAAGTTTCGCTGGTATATATGTAAGTTTCATAAGTTCTTCTCCTAGTTTCACATCAAAAAATAAAAAAGTGAAAAAATTAAAAAGTATTTAAAATGGGTTGCTCTCGATTTTAGAAGAACTATGAAATTTATTCCACGTATTTTGAACACTGTTTGAATTTTATACAAAAATCAGAAGTTTAATTGAAAATTTGATCAACTGCACGCCTAACAACTCAGCGCTCACATCTGATCACGCGGGAGCGCGGGCGCGTGGGATGTGCGCAGTGTCGGCGATCGGACGGACGGCCCTGGTCCGGCGCTGGCACGTCCGTCCAGACGTCCGACTCCTGACTCTCGCCTTTTTATATACCTTCTCTAAATCATTCATTCTCTATATTTTCATTCTCTTTAGCAAAATCTCTATACTCGAAAAGATATGGAGGTTGGAATAAGAGTTTCCAAATACAAGGACTCGGAGAGCGTCTTAAAATTTAGAGATTGACACAGAGATTATGTTCGAACGCTATAAAGAATGAGATTAATCCGCAACGGTGAAATAGGGATCGTACTAACCATGATCTAGGACGCACAAGAATGACAACTGAATTTTTTTTTGTCCCTGATAGAATTTCAATTGGGATGATGGGCTTCAGCAGTTCACCATTCTCACAATTCTAGCTTTGCTAAAAGTTTCGTTAATATAAAGTTGTTCTATCCATAAAAAATATAAAGTTTTCCCAAAATAGAAGACCTAATTTTTCAAGTACGTAAGACTTAAGACTCTTGGTTCATTGATGTAGTGGGGAGGTTTACCAGAAATTTTAGGTTATTACGCTTGGTTTTGACGGGTCAAGATCCTACTCAAGACTAGGTGTTTAGACCGTTGTTCTTTTTCTCACTAAATCCTTTTGGGAGCTATGATAGATTTAAAAATTGGATGTTCTTATGAAATTGTAGAGAAATCTCATAAGGTCAGTGATCACAGAAAACTTCTATATGACGATGTTCAAAATTTCAACCGTTAAAATGTTTGGGGTCGCCTAGTTGCTTGCCTTAGTGTGATAATTTGATATATCACTCCAATTTTAAGCTTCTTAACAAACATTTGTGATGGCTATATGTATCTCAAGTTGGTGTAGAAGCCAGAAGTTTTTCTCGTTATTTTTTTTTTAAAGAGAAGACCTGAACTATAGTTAAAAAACTGTTACGCTCAAAAGTTACCATTACCACGTTATCAAAAAATGGTTTGTCATAAAAATTGTTACCCTCAAAAGTCAAATTCGCAAGTAAATATTAGCCTACGTGGAATATATTTCACGGTAAGAAAATGGAATTTTATTTATATGAATAAATTACGTCGTAGGTATATGAAGCTCGCATCTGGCTTAGGTACATGTTTTTCAAAACCATATATTTAGATATATAAAGGTGAATTTTTGTTTCATAGCAGATCTAAAATAGCTTATGCAAGATGGATTGACGACATGGCATTTGAATCACAACCTAACTTGCCATAACAAGGCAATAACCAATAAACACATATGTGAGCGAACTCCTCTCTCTCTTCCTCTCACGTGTCCCTCTTTTCTTGTGCTAATTTCCTCTCTCTCTCTCTTACTCCTTGCCCTCATCTCTCCTCCCGTCTCTCTCTCCCCCTACACCTAGCCGCCTTGCCGCTCCGCGACGTGCAGTCCCCTTTACGCTCACACACTCAAGCCCATGCACTCCTCGCGGTCTCCTTGTCGCAATTACGAGGAAATCAATTAAAGTTTAATTTAAATTTATGGATAGGGGGTGGCACCGGAGGGAGCAAGACAACGGTGTTGGAGGGGTGGTGGGAATAGGGTGAGGCTGGAGGGCAACCAAGGAGATTGTGAGAGAGACGGTGGGGAGAGAGGGGTAGAGGAGAGTGAGATGAGAGGGAAGAAAAGGGCCATGCTACAATGACATGGTAAGCCACACGTCATCAAATAACCCTCACAATACCTATTTTAGCCTAATCAAAACAAGAATTCAACTTCATATATCTAAATGCCCGATTTTAGAGTTCATGTACCCAAGGCAATTTCATGTACTTGTGCTGCAATTTATTCTTTTGATATCTATTTATTATTATATTAATGCAGTAAACGGAGTTACCACATTAATCCTAAAAATATTAGAAATTCTCATGTTAATTGGAGAGAAAAAGAAAGATCTCCATTGTTGATTATAGTGGGACCAGATTATAACGGTTAAATTAAAAGAAAGTGTCCCTATCAACGGCAATAAATAAATATAAATAAATAATATACATAGAAGTCCATGTCAAACACAATAAATACACGGATTCAAAATAAAAAGAGTCTATATCAATTATAAAATTAGCCGCATAAATATGCAATGCACTGTGCTCGTAATCTTAAAATGGATGGATGTTACGTTCTTTAGTACCATATTGATGTCGCCGAACAATAGTTCCTGTTAGACAACCACGCTACTGGGTGTAGTCCGACGTTGACTAGCAGTCCGTAGATCGTAGACGACGAAGAATAATCACAGATGAACACAGAGATGTAGGAGATGAAGGATTCTTTTTTGCTTTTTCATGGATACATAATAGATGTGATCCTCTCCTATTTATGTTTGACGGCTAGAGTTTTGGCTTGGTCCAACAAGTGGGCCCCATCCCTAGGTGCACGCCAAGCCCAAGGCCGGTTGCGGCTCGGGATGGGTTTCTCAACGGTTCCTACGAGACTATGGAATTCTATCTTTAAACCGAGTCCTACCAGTGCATGGCGTCCCCCACCTCATCGATCATCCTTTAAATCAAATCACGGAAAATAAACTTGAGCACCAACCATAACCGAACCAACCAACAACCCGCCCCACTGCACCTGAATTCATGCTTGCACTTAACCATTAAAATATAATGTTGAAATTGCTAATACAACTTAGGAAAATAAATCTCTGGGTTCCATGCTAATGGCTCGTGTTTTTTCTGAAACTTCCTTTCTTTTCATTTTAGCTGTAGCGTTCATGTTATCCTATCCATGGAGTATTTTTATTTAGAAAATTTGGATAACGAGACCTTATGTCAGCATGCGTGTATGATGCTTTATGTTCTTAATCTAATATTACGTTTTTTATCTGCTAATTCTCCTAAAAAGAATAATGTCACAAAGAGAGCAACAGGAACGCATTCTATGACCTGCCATCATCCTCTTCGAGGCATGCGACTACGCGAGCTGTAGAACAAATTCACAAACTGAAAACCGCTATGCTTCGTTCATACAGCAAATGTTCACAAGATCATGAATCAACAGCGCAATAAGATGAAATAAAAAGAAGTCATTTTTCTTCTCTGTATAATACAAGCTTGGTTCTCCATTGTTCTGATCTTCATCTTATCGATCATCATGTTTGGAGGCCCAAACTTGCTCCCCAATGTTTGGAGACGTAACTGCAGATGTATATATTATGTATACAGGAAAATAACTCCAAATTCTAAACCAAAACCAAAACCAAAATCAAAACAGAGCATAGAGCACAGAAGAGAAGAGAAGAGAGGACATGAGAGGAGCATCCTCTGAAGAATTGACACATTTGAGATGCACATATGGACATGGAGCCATGGAGGGGCAATTATACAGGTGGTGATGGTGATGTGCTCAGGCGATGACGGTGGCGGAGTCGAGGCGGTCGAGGCGGCTCCACACCTCGGCGAACGTCGGCGGCCACCGGCGGCGGCCGCAGGCGACGGCGAGGAAGATGCGCTGCAGCTCGTCGACGAGGCGCACCAGCTGCCGCAACGGCGCCAGCAGCAGCGTGAACGGCAGCACCCAGATGCCCACCTCCAAGATCAGCATCCCCTCTCGCCGCAGGAATAGGATCCACAGCAACAAGAACAAGATCGATCAAGAACTCAAACAACTCAACAACCTTTGCTTCCGATTCAATTCGCCTTCTTGAAAACCTTTGAAATCTTCGATCGATTCCCTTCTCCCTCCCCTACGCGATCGCTCTCCTCCCTATTAGTATAAGGTTTTACAGTTCGCTGGGAGGAGATGACTGGCTACGCGATGAATGATTGCATGGTGGGGTGGGGTGGCCACACACCCGTCCTCCACGTAGGCGTCGGCGCGTCGGCCTGAATAGATGGATCCATATTTATATGCTGCTCTTTGCTAGCTAGCTAGCTAGTCGTGGCAGTCTTCGAGCTTGGTGTGACGTGCTACCTTCGCTAGCTAGCCCGCCTTGGATTCGGACTGGATCGACCTGGCCGCTACACATGGCCGACCGGGAGGCGTACGCGCAAGTGGAGCCCGAGCTTGACACGCGGATCATCGATGCTCGATTCCCCTCTTCTTATCCCATCCTATGTTTCTTTTTTTTTAATGAGATGGTACAAAGAAGACGCACATAAATCATCCGTAACCACTAAACTAACACGCATGCACACGCGCTAGAAACAACAATTAGACATCAAGTCACACGCGTGTGTGTACCCTTACGACTCTAGAAAAAACCTAAAAAATATGATACACAAAGCTAAACTTAGGATTTGAACTCTGATGGATAGCGCTACCACTGCAATCTCTACGTACCACTGGACCAAAAACTCGTCCGTATCACATGTTTCTATCTCGCCGAGGTTGCCGGTTGCAGGCCTCAAACCGGTGTACCCTGAATAAAAGATTTTTTCACGCATACCAAGGTTTCGAGGATTTTATGTTCGCACCATTTACATGTTCATGTTTGGTACATGGTAATTTTTATTGTCGGAGAAGAAGTATAGTTAATGCGGAGCGCAACATCTTGGTCTTGTGATGACCCGTGCGCCAGGTGCTTCTTCGAGGCAACATGGATAGGTACGGACATAGAGATGATCCATCTTTAGGGCAACGTGGACAGGTGAAGAAAGCAGCCATCTGGCCAAAAAATTCAGGCGCCGCAAACAGCACAACCCCGAGGTCTCTGTCGTTTCTAAACTCAACGCCAAATAGAACTCGCGCAATTTTATCCATACATTTTCTACACATGTTTAAAGTAAAGGGACTAGGCGCCTGCGTTTTAGCATTTAGCGCAGACGATTGAATTTTCAGTATAAAACCACAGAAATTTCAGAGACAAGCACAGCTGAAAAAATAGTACAAAAGATGTGAAAAAAAATTAAACAAAGCAAAATAGACATATCAACTAAATATGATTTGTTATTGATGTATTTACGTCTCATTTACATCGATTTAATCAAATAAAAATAGAAATTGCAGTATTAAAAACATTATTCACATAAATATAAACTCAAAAAACATGGAAAAACAAACCGGGCATCTCGTTTCGGCTGCAATATGCCGCGCGATTAAAGCTGTGATTAGTGAAGGAACCGTGCACCATGCAAAAACAGTCGAGGCATTTCTTTCAGTTGCACACCATGTATTCCGCATGATTAAAGCTGCAATTAGCATGCATGTATCCTCGACAAATTAATGCCCACGATTAACACACGACCTGCGAGCCATGCATGCCTCATCAATCCAGTATTAATGCCAGCAAACCGCACATGCGCGCGCATTGGAAAATCACCTGCTACGAGCGAAAAATCGCATGCACGCCAGTCCAAACACAGGTGTCTATGACCGAGTAAAAGCGTTAAAGTAATTTAAATTTATTCATTCGGTCAGCTTATCCATTTAGCTTCGCATATAACTAACTTTAACTCAGCTAGCTTTTTAATTTCGCTCGGTCACTCCGAATATGTCGTCTGTCCTTCTGATGGGCCAAATATACCTTGAGCAAGCTGCTGCTCCCCCAATTTCCCAGGGTTCCATATTTCGTTTCTGAGTGGAAATTCGCTTAAAAAACTTTTCATGTTCATACTTCGTGGCCTCCAATTCGGTTTTCAAAGCTCCAGGGTTCTGTTGTGAATATTTCCTCGGTTTTTGAATTTGATTTTGGGCTGCAGAGCGATCGAGCTGGGACGGCAGCGAATGGCGATGCGTGCGGTTTGAGAAAATAGGCGTGGATTTGTCGTCTCAATTATTGATTCTTGCGGTAGATCGATGTCGACCTGACAAGGGAGGGCCGATTAATTATGATGCCCCGTGATGATCGTCTCATGTACGTTAGTATAAAATTGAGTAGCTGTAGCTATTAAGCTCATCAGATCTAACTATGTGTACTAATTACCCTCGAATTAAGTGCCCGAGCCTCTGTGACAAGTAAATTTCCGTCTGCCCTTAACCGTAGGAAGAAATTGACTATAGGACACTGAAGATATAGTGGTTATGCTGAGATCTTCTAATAGTTTTTGTCTTTGCTAAGAGACAATATAAATTTGATGTATTTAACCATAGTACATTTTGATGGTCTTCTCCTCAATGAATTTTTCTTAAATAAATTGGAAAAAAAACTGAATGTATGGTTCACAAATTTTTATGGGAAAATTGGATCTGTGACATTCAAAGAAGCTAACTTTTGGTTTATACCACCCAAATACCTTGATACACTTAAACAGCATTCAAAGGACACACCATTCAACTTTTTACCACTCCGTCCACACACCGGTTACTCCGTTACATTCCATTTCCATCTCCCTAATAAATTTCACAGCCATGGCCCCCTAGGGCTCACCGGCGGCGGCTGCTGCTGCTCCATCCGTCCACACAACAGCTGCTCCCTGCACCCACGAGCACGGTCGCGTTTGCTCCCTCCCACCATGAGCTCGCCGGCGGCTGCTCCCTCTCCTCGTCGCGTCATCCCAGCTTGTCGCCGAGGGCTGCACGTCGTCCGAGCTTGTCGCCGGCGGCAGCCCCGTTGTTTTTTCAAAGTCATATTAATGAAATTGTTATTTCAAAGGCCTCTAATTTCAGTCCTATGATTATTACACCTGAAGTTCCATTTCAAAGTATAGCATACATTTTTGGAGTATAGCATAAATTTCAGTTCATAATGCTGCTGTCACTCTGTTAGTTCTAGTAACCAGGCATTTTCAGAGTATAGCAAACATTTCCATACAAGCTAGTATCCATTTCACATCATTGAGCACACAAAAAATCAACACAAATGGATGCAAGGTTTCAGTTCATCATTTGTCATTACATTTGTTCCTGCCATTACATTTGAAAAATTCTCTGCATCACAAGGCAATTCTCTGTTGCTGCTCCCAGTTATATGCTGCTCCCAGTTGCTTATATGCCCCTTCGTTGCTACTCCCAGTTATATCTCTGCATTGCTTATATGCTGCAACAGCGCGAGGAAGGACGGCGTCGGGGCAACCATTGGAGAGCTCGTTGGTAGGGGATGAGCAGGAAAGGGTGAGATGGCGCAGCCGCTGGCGGCCTCGGGCAGAGCGACGAGATGCGGGAGCAGCTGCCGGCGAGCTCAAGCAGAGCAACGAGGGGACGCGGC